>JAEQBH010004003.1:0-104430 GCA_016808115.1 Tetrastigma voinierianum | reverse complement strand
AAGCTTCAAACCCTAGTTTTCTCCTTCACTTAGCTTGAATAAAAACCTTGGAGAGCACAAAAGCCAACTAATCTCCTCTTCTACTCCACCGGACATGCCCTAGCTCTCATCTTTGCCAAATGAGAAAACTCATTCATTCTAAGACCAAATGTGGTCTTAACCCCCTTTTTTGTCTAAGGCCACGTTTGGCTCCCATTTTTGCATTTTAATCCTTAAACTCCCTCTCTATTTGACATTCAACTTATTACATTTATACTTTGGCATATACTCTTCTTCATTTAGCGACCTTGGCCCTCATTTTGGACATTTTACTAATTTAACCTTGACTCTTGTATTAATTTCGAGTTTTATCATTTTTATTTTTATTTTTTTCATTTAACATTTAAATTCCGAAAAATTCAAATTTAACCTGTGTTATACCCTAAACATATTATTAAACTACTAGGGCTTAATTTGGGATACACTAATCCACTATGCGATTTCTCACTTTAAAAACCTATATTTGTATCACTTAAAACTAATAAAATATCGAATAAATAAAATAAAAATTTATAAGAGCAGAAAATGTTATAAAGTAAAATAATAAAACGAAAAGGCTATTTTTGGGACGTTACAACTCCTCCCCACTTAGGAGATTCCGTCCTCAAAATTATCTTCATTGAACAATTGTGGATATTAATGACGCATAATTTCTTCACTTTATGGTTTCCTTAGTCTTATGGTTCTTCCACAATACTTTGACTAATGGGATTCGTTTGCTCCTCAATTCTTTGACTTCTCGAGTTAAGATTTCTACGGGTTCCTCTTCGTAAGTTAGGTCAGGGCGAAGCTGAATAATCTCCGAAGAGACCACATGAGAGGTCCTAATCATACCTCCTTAACATTGAAACGTGAAAAACGTTATGGATCTTTTCCAACCCTGGAGGTAAGGCTAACCTATATGCCATTGGACCCACTTTCTTGATCACTTCATATGGCCCAATGAACTTAGGGCTCAACTTGCCCTTTCTCCCGAATCTCACGACTTTCTTCCAAGGAGAAACTTTTAAGAACACTTTCTCGCCGATTTCATATTGAATGTCTTTTCTCTTCAAGTTAGCCTAAGACTTTTGTCTATCCACAACTACCTTAATCTTCTCCGATCATTCTTCACCTTCCTCGGTCTCTCGGATCAAATCGGCCAATTACTTTCTTCTCACTTAACTTTGTCTAACACATTATGTTCTACACTCCTTCCAGAATATTCTCAGAAGGTGCCATTCCCAATACTTGACTGGAAGCTATTGTTATGCCACACCAACTAGAGGAATATGTCTATCCCAACTACCTCATAGTCGATCACACAACTTCTAAGCATATCCTCTTAAAACTCAATAACTCTCCATATCATTCATCCGTCTCAAGCAGGGAAAGTCGCTACCGAAATTTAATCGAGTGCCTAAAGTCTCTTACAATTTTCCCTAAAATCTTGAGGTGAACCTCGGATCTCTATCTAAAATGATAGATTCTGATAGACACTGGAATTCCATGTAACCGAACTATTTCCTCTATGTAAAGTTCTGCCAACTTATCAAGTGAATAGTCAGTTCTTATTGGTAGGAAGTGAGATGACTTTTGGTTTAATCGGTCTACCACTAATTCCAACCGAATCATGCTTTCTTCCCTATCAATGGTAACCTCACCATAAAACCCATCGTGGATTCTAACCCCATTTCCACTGAGATTCAACAGCCAGAACAAACCCAAGGGAACTTGATGTTCTGCTTTCACCTCTAACACACCATACATTTGGTCACAAAATCCGAAACATCTTTCTTCATTCCAGACCACTAGTATGAAGTCTTTAAATCTGATACACTTTCGTGCTACCAGGATGCATAGCAAAGGATCCATGGTGTGCCTCTTCAAGAATGGATTCTTCAACTCATAATCATTGGGTACACAAACTCGGTCTTTATAATACAAGAATCCATCCTCATTCACTGAAAACTCAATTTCTTTCCCGGGATGGTAATGATGACACAATCATAATCCTTGATCAATTTCATCCATCTACGTTGTCTCAAGTTGCTTCCCCGCCATGAGGGCAAATACTTAAGACTTTTGTGATCGATGTAGATGAAACACTTTTTTTCGTAAAGATAGTGTCTCCATATTTTCAATGCAAACACAATGGCGGGCAATTCCAAATCATGCGTAGGATAATTCTTTTCATGTGGCTTTAACTATCTTGAAGCATAAGCTACCACTTTACCCTCTTGCATAAGGACATATCCGAGTCCATTTAACGAAGCAATCACTAAAGATCACATATTCTTTAATGCTGGGTTGGTTTATAAGAACCGAGCCTCGGCTGTACCCTTTCAACTTTTCAAAACTAGCTTGACACTTTTCACTCCACTCAAATCTCACATTCTTTTGGAGTAATCTCGTTATCGAGGCCGTAGTCATAGAAAACCCCTTAACGAACCTTCTGTAGTAACCTGCTAAGCCTAAGGAGCTACAAACGTCCGTGACACTTCTCGGTGGTTTCCATTTAAGAATCACTTCTATCTTCCTTATATCCACCCTAATTCCTTCTTCCGATATTAATAGTGTCCAAGAGGATACTTCTTTCAACCAAAATTCAAACTTACTTCATTTTCAGATACAACCGTCTTTCTCTCTCAAGGTTTCTAACACTACCCAATAGCGATCATGATCTCGCCCCGATCCTTTGAATACACAAGGATGTCATCTATAAACACTTATGACAAACCGATATAAACTGGGCTTCAAACACTCTGCCTCATTAAGTCCATGAAAAACCGCAGATGAATAATCCAAATGGCATTACAAGGAACTCGTAATGTCCATACCACGTTCTAAACACCGTCTTATTCACATCCGCATCCTTAATCCTTAATTGATGATACTTAGAACGTAGGTCGATCTTCGAAAAGACACCTGCACCTTTCAATTGGTCAAACAAGTCATCAATTATGGGTAACAGACACTTGTTCTTCACTATCGTTATGTTCAGTTGTCTATAATCAACGCACAACCGAAGAATACCGTCTTTCTTCTTAACAAAGAGCACTAGAGCTCCCCATGGTGATACACTTGGACGAATAAATCTCTTTCTCTAATAATTCTTGCAACCAAGCTTTAACTCTTTAACTTCACTAGAGCCATTCTGATACGTAATGGATGTCAGAGGTCTCGAACAATCTCGACATTGAGAACTCAATCTCTCTATGGAGGCAATCTTGAAACTCCTAGACACATGTCCTGATAATCACAAATCGTAGGGATGTCTAACCAAAGCTTTGCCTTTTTCAGACAATCACAGATGCCAAGTAGGCTTCACACCCTTCCGAATCCATCGTTCTAGCAAGAGCTGGGTGGGATATCACATTAGAGAGGTGGTCTCACCCTCCACCGATGAAAGTCACTTCCGCCACTGTCCTTAAGGTCACCTGCTTCATCTCTACAATCAACTACCACTTGGTGCTGTCGGACAACTAACCCATCCTTAATATCATCGAACTCTCGAATGATAACCTCGATTAAGTCTCCCCAACTCATGCTCGTATTCCTCGATGGGACAATCTCCGAACTCTCATTCATACGACACTATGCCATAACGGATTTGTCACTGGGATATCATACTGGTTTCACTTCTTCGCAGAAACCAACCCAACCGCCGGAATGGCAAACATAAGGAATGGGTTGATCCTAGATCTATCAATGCATGTACAATAATAGCGTCTTAAAGATATGGAAATTACCAACTATCACATCCTGTATAGCTTTATCTTCAACCGCCTTCATTGCATATGCCCCCGCTGGAGCACCCGCATCCGTCTCGCCATGGTCCGTGGCCACTTGCCTCGAGCGCCTGATGCAAATCTCTTGTCATTCCCCGCTTCTCTTCTGTACTACCGAAGCTAAGCACCCCCGCTTGGGTGTTGTGGCAAAGAACTGCTCTGGCGATTGGCTCAGACTTTGTGCTCATTGGATCCAAAACCAAACAAGCACCCGTTAGTCTCCAATAATCTCCGAGACCTCCCATAATGTGTTCCATAAGGAGGAGCTGGTCCTCTTGAAGAACCTCCTGGCGCACTAGCAACTGACGATGTTGGTAGAATAGTCTTACCATTCCAGAGTCCAGAGAGCCGGTCCCGAGGTAGCCGATCAGAACCCTACGGACCTCTCTAAATTTCTTATTCGATGTTGATACAAACTCGACCGATCAGGTTTTCTTACCTCGTTTCTTCTTTCTACTATACTCTTCTTCTTCTTTACCCTTCAACATTTAACACACATGTCACAATCTTAGAACCATCATGGCCAAACTCTGTGACATAGGCCCGAATACAGCCTACGAGCCATCCTCAAACTTACGCATTTTCTTCCTCTCAGAATCACATCTCCTGAGCATACTGCTTTGAACCCGTGAATTCCTTGATACTTCCTAGCCATACTCATTTGCTTGTGCTTCAAATTATGGAACTCTCTTCTCATATTGCTAAGGTAGATATGACCCACGTTATTGTTTCTTGAATTCTGCTATAAAAAACTCCCATGTAACACTTTCCGTAGTAGTTCTAGCTTCATTTACACTCCACCACCTCTGCAAACGCCATCCCTAAGTAGTGAGATCGCATACCTAAATTTTCCGTGTGCAATGCATTTGTCGGCATTCTATTCTTCAGCCAATTTTTCCGCCAAGGAAGGCTCGCTATCTATCTCTTCTAAGAAAATCTATGGCCTGGGTGATTCATTCTCAATCGCTATCCTCGAGGGACAACTGGTCGTTGTAATCGCTTCAGTGCTGCTTGATTATCCGTTGCAGGATATCCATAGTACCTCCCGGCTTCAACTCGTTCGTGTATCGATGGCTACGGACGCGCTCACCATCCACACTACAAGATTCTCGGGCCACTTTCCAGTCACCTCTGACCCCATGGTGGCCAACTTCCATGCTTAACTTATCGAGAATCAAAAGATCCATCAAAGTCACATCATCCTTTTATATGCAAATGCAAATGTATGTCACACACAATTTCAAAATCAATTTAGAGAATTGCTCTAAACCTAGGCCTGATAACAAAATAAATTATCACGCCTCAAACCCGACGTTGGACTGATTAGGGACGACCACTAAACTTACTTATCTGTGAAACACATTTCAAGGGCTCTATTTTTTTATGGATATTTAATATCCATTTAAATCATATTTATGTATGTATGAAAATATGATCTTAATAATAATACACATTATATATAAAATATACATCAATTATGGTATAGAGAGCTCCATCATTCGCTTCAATCTCACATTTATACAAGACAAAGATTACTCTTTTGCAATCATTTTACAAACATCAGTTCATGTCTAGACATTAGTCAAAATATACTATTCCCATGAAGATTTATAGACTTTTGTTTTGCAATGCAAAAAACAATTACATTATTATTATTTTTTTTTTGAAACAAATGTATGCAATAGAGACAAGAGGCATTTACTTATACCCACAATGATTCGATCATGACCTGCTCATGGCCTTTGATATTGCCCCTATTCATTTGGTACCTACGCCGATAAAAACACCTTGCTAAGCATTTCCATGCTTAGTGTTCATGCATTTCTATCCTCATTTCCAATCAAACACAAAATATGTATCTTTTCGAAACAACATTTTGGCATTACTTTCAATTATTCATGCAATAAACAATATATATGTTAATTTTTCAATTAAACTCAAATTATGTATTTCACACATTTACCTATAATTAGTTTGCCCTTAAACAAATTTAACCTTGACTTTCGTGCATAGGGATAATCGACCACCTAAGACAAATCTCCACTGGGTATCAGATAGGTCAAAAAACATTTAATAACACAAGACGGTCTCGCTGGTCATTGATCAAGTTATTTACAAAATTCATTTGTGTACACTGCATCGATAATGGGCCCCGCTGGGCTACTGGGGATTAGTATGTCACTATAAATTATGTCGTCTGCAGATTTACAGATTGACCTTTATCGTATATCAATTCATTCTTAACTCGAACGCACACTGATAACATTCTCTTTGGCGTATTAATACCTACTACAAGAAATTACAATATCAGATATACATATATACCCAAATAAACAATTTTTACGCTTGCGTGCTTTCTATGGCAATCCATTTGCAATCAATTTCAATCATTTAAGACAATCTATTTTATGGTTAAAACAAAGCACACATGCGCTTCTCATATAAATTATTTTGCTTTTTGATAAATCCAATACAAAGTCAGAATAAGAAAAGAAATGAGAAGAAACAAAACCAAAAAGGTTGTCGCCTTGACTCCATCCTTGAACTGATCTTACTTGGGTTTCCCGGTCACCAACCCCTACCATCACAAATGAGAAAATATCACCGCATGCTAGTGCTGGGTTAAGGTTGATTTCTATCCACACCTCTACTTGTAAAATTTTCTCTCGGGAACAAATGAGCCATATTTTACCTTAACTTCCTTCAAATCCATTATTCCCATAAATCGATTTTATCTTAAATCGAACTGTCCAATCTCGAGCCTCGTAACTCAAGATATGTTCTAAAAACAACCTAGACTACTTTATTTTCAAACAAACCAAAATTTTCCTATAAACAAAGCTACCATTATTTAATTCGGTACAATAATGGGAAATTCGAATACACTTATCAAGAAATTGTTCCCTCTAGAAGCTAGTTTACCGCACTTTGAATCACTCAATTTGATGAGTTAAAACTCAATCTATGGCCTAAATAACAAAACCAAGAATGCTAAAATACCAAAACTCGTACCAAACCAGAACTTAATTTGCTAAAACAGAGCCTCACTTTGACGAATTTCTGGGTCCAATGGTCCAAATTTGAATACACTTATTTCATGAAATTTTTTCCCTAGAAGTATAGTTTACCTAAGAATTTGAATCAATTAATTTAGATGAGTAATGGGCCGTTAGTGTCCCAAAACAAAAACATGGGTTTTGGAAATTTTTTGACAACATCTCCCCTAAAACCCCAACATTTACTTTATACAAAAATTCCTTAAAACCAATCATAATCAAAGCAAAAAGGCTGCTTGAACTCTAACTCAAACATATATATACAAAAGTAGGGTTTTACCAAACCTAAACAAAATCAAAGAGGAAGTTAGGGCTAGTTTCCATACCTTAAATCTCTTCAAGCTTCAAACCCTAGCTTTCTCCTTCACTTAGCTTGAATTAAAAACCAGAGTACTAAAAATCCTCATCAATCTCTTCTCCTCCACCAGACATGCCCAGCTCTCCTCTTTTCCAAACGAAAACTCCCTCATTCTAAGACCAAATGTGGTCTTAACCCTTTGTCTAAGGCCACGCTAATTCTCATTTTTGCTTAAGTTTCCCCATTTTTTCATTTCTTAATCCTGCAAACTCCCTCTTATTTCACATTCAACCTATTACATTTATATACTGCATATACTCTTCTTCATTTAGGCCTTTGAGTTTTCATTTGATATTTTTACCAATTTAACTCGACTCAGATTAATCTCTTTCTAAGTTTTATCATTTTTTCACTTAGCATTTAAATTCAAAATTCAATTTAGATTTGTGTTATACCCTAAACATATTATTAAACCATGGATTAATTTGGGATGCCCTAATCCACTATACGACCTCACTTTAAAAGCCTCTATTTTTATCTCTTAAACCAATAAAATATCGAATAAATAAAAATAAAAATTATAATATAGAAAATGTTATAAAGTAAAATAATAAGACGGGTGTGTTGTTTCTTGGGACATCGTGAATGGGTTTCTTCACGATCTCAAACTTCATACTTCACTATATCCGAAATTGCATGATGTCATCAGGGTTCCACGACGACTCGAGCATGCTGGAGTTTATGGGTTCTCCTATGCCAACATATGTGTTTTTCCCGCCGAAAAACCCGCCATGGAGTAAATTTACAATTGGTGAAGACACTTTCTAGTCAGCTTGCCTTAGGCAAGTACTCATTCCTGCCTTTATTAGGCCATGAGTAAATATGTTTCTAATGAGCCTTACCATAAAGTTGGTGGTGCCTCAGGTTTGTACAAATGTGGTTATTCGGTGATATTTTTCAGAGCTTTTATAGGGAACCTCATTCTCACAACACTTTGGGACTTCATGTTGTACATTCTCTACAGACATCATGTTTTCTCGACGATCATATGTATTTTTTCGGATTGTTAATCAAGCATCGTACACCTATACTGAGATTGATTCTGTGCCATATCTCAATAGACTGCAAGATTTTGGCTTTATCTCAGCCATATCTACAAGACTTTGACAGTCCTTTGGCCTATGCTAGTATCGCTTGTAGAGTACCTATTTCAAGAGGTTGCTTCACCTTTGAATCTTCTATGTATGCATCCTCGGGTAGTCTTACAACTCCACCTTCCTTGTCTTTTGGGGCCCACCACCCTTAATTTTCTCAAAACAAGCCATCTTCAAATTTTACCTCCCTGTCACCTCCATTTAGACTCTTGAGTTTGCATACGTACTGGTTAAGAAATACCAAACTCTTTCATGCTCCATTAGGATTACTCTCATCCACGCCTATCATTTCTACTTGGTGAAAGACAGATTTGACTAGTCACCCGTCGCCTCACTCGTGGTAAAAGAATCATTTATTGCCTTTTGGTCTACAATCAGTACTCTATGTCATTGACATTTCCTATTTTTTCTGTAGGGATTGATTCTTCTCCTTAGTGTGGGCCTACCAAAACTCAAGATGGCCAAGGAGGAAGAAAAATTATTTCTAGTAGTCGCCAAGTGCCCAAGTTTCTAAGGATGAGAATTTTCCAACCTAATACTTGCCATTATGCGAAACCAGCCCATCAATTTGATTTCTCCTAATACTATTGATGATCCTATCGAGATCGAAGAAGAAGATCCCTTTGAGGATGGTAGAACAAGTAAGGCCTCTCAAAGAAGAAGTTTCAAGTAGAAGATAATTCCACAAGGTATTAGAAGTTCCTCGTAAGACAAAGATGACATAGGGATCTTTGATGAAAGGGCTACTGATCGTCTGAGAAAGCCGCACAGCATACTTGTTCTGCTCCTTTCTCCATTAGTTCTTCTACCTTTATCTTTCTCCTATATTTTTCTTTTCCCTGCCTTATGCTTTCCATTTCGGCAGTTTCACCGAGACGCCTTCCAAGTGAGGCGGAGACGACTCTCTTTGGACTTGTCTTTCCTAAACCCAGACTACCCCATTCTCTTAGTCCTTAGTACGACTCCTAGTGTTTCGGGACAAAGGCATGTGTCGCTTCCATTAGAACCATGCTTGGCTTAGACTTACTTTCTTTATCTACCGCCCAAAAGGATGCTTTTCAGCAAACATAGTGTCACGCTTCCAAAGTACTCTTACCCGTTTTCATTTCGTACGCCAGGCCTGTGATTTCTTCGCTTTCCCGTGACGGATCGTGTGGCTTAAATCCAACATGGAGATTCCCACCAAATTGTATGCCTTAAAGAGACAAGAAGATTGAATTTGACAAGCACAACTTGCCAAGAAACAAGCCATACGCAATGGCTGAATGAGCTATGCACCGAGTATGATGCCTTAAAGAGCGATCAACATGCTTCATCAAGAATTGAAAGAAAAGATGGTTTGACTCTTTGGTAGAGCAAGGTGATAGCCATGGTGGTCAAAGGACTCGAGGCATCTATAGAAAGTCGAGCTCCTTAAAGGCCATTTCTAGCTTCCCAACGCGATGAGACAACTTATCACTCTTCTGCACTGGCAGAAATTGATACATCTCACCAACATTGCCTCTGAGCATTGGATTCTCTCCATTCTTTGATTTTTCCATGATCTAACTTTGACATTTCCAAACACTATAAACTAAATGAGACTTAGGAACTTTGTAGCCATTTATTCGAAGCATTTTTCGCCCAGCCTCTTTCTCGCCATTCTCCTTTGTGGTTATATCTCTTTACTTTTATACTACAGCCTATGATGACAAGTGATTTGGTCTCCGAGACTAATATCTAAACTTTCACTGTTAGGTGGTCATCGACTTACCATTTTTGCTTAGTGGAAAGTGGAGAATTAGAATATATTCTTGAAATGTTGTTGGAGACTCATTGAGCACTACACTACACATGCGCACTACAGCCATGACATTGCATTAGTGGATCAAGGTGACATTAGGCCTACCTTTTGATGTGTGTTGATTGCCTATGGAATGAATTTTGGAAAAATCACTAACATTAGCACACATACACTACAGCCATGACATTGCATTATTGGATCAAGGTGGCATCTAGGCCTACCTTTTGGTGTGTGTTGATTGCCTATGGAATGAATCAGGAAAATCATCAAGCACAAGACACGTGAGATCACAAACTATGACATTGCATTAGGTGGATTACGACATCTAGGCCTACCTTGATGTGTATTACGTTTGCGGAAAGATGCTGTAACTCTATTTTTGATTTAAAGTGGTTCGACCTCGCTTCTTTGAATATATACAAAGTATATCATGTATAGGTACAACATCGAGAGATCCAAAAATGCTGGTCAGAGAGTCTACTACTAGATATATTTTTCTCCAAAACGTAAAACAAAACAACGTACTAGAGAAACTTTGAATGGTTGAGAAACGGTGGCTTCAAAGCCTACTTTTCTCCAAACATGGAATAGAACAAGGTACTATGTTAGAGAACTTGAATGCTTGAGAACACTGTGGCTAAAAAGCCTACTTTATTCCAAAATATAGATGATTAGTGCCCAAAAAGTGCTATTTTGAACCCTATTTTTAATAGGTTTTGAGCGTTTTTTGTGTACTAATTGTTATAATTAACCCAATTGACAATGTTCAGGTCCCTATTGTACTTCCGCAGATTGCATTTCTCAGGCTGTTTTAGTTTTGCAGAATTGGAAGCCAAATCGTCGTGTCAATACAATCATAACAAAGCCTGGTTGATTTACCACTCTATGTGGTTTTCTATCAATTCTCAAAGTAGTCGGGAATGAAGAATATCAAAGCAAAGAAGAAATGGAATAGTGTAGCGTAAATAGTAGTGAAGTAGGAGCAATGGAACAAGAGCTTAACAAAGGATGAACAATGCCAGTGAGCTTAAAATTGAAGCATGTAGCGAATTTTTCCCCGCAAATAAAATTCCAGCTCTTCAAACGGCCTCATGGTTTTCTCATTTCTACCCTCATTGTAATAGTTTTAGTTAGGTTTGTTTGGTAGTTCACTTTGATTGTAAGGCCATATAAGCCATTGTAATACACTGTTGACCGAAGTTTTTACGAAAGCAAATACGGGTGCTCTGTTTTCTTCCTAGTTTTCTCTTCTACTTTTCATTTTCTACTTTTAGAAACCAAACAATTCCTTTGAGGATGACAACTCAAAGGATGTGGTGCTTAAGGGTCTCGTATCCTTGAAGAAGAGGGTTGCTAGGGCTTGAAGTAAGGTTTGCATTTTGTTCCCCTGTTTTTCACGCAGCAGGTTTTGACATTTTGGTTCCCAAATTTACAACTCTAGGTTTAAAGCTCTTTGATGTACTTTCTTTGGCCAATACTTGGTAATCTTTTAGGGTTTAGTGCATGCTTATTATTATATCCACTGAGATTCATTAGTTGCCCTTTACGAATCATTGTAGGATGGATCAAGGTATGATTTACCGTAGGAACCATAAAATGCTAACAAATGCTTTCTATCAAAAGGAAATATTAGGTTTAGTTTTAAAGTTAAATGAAGATCCTGCTCGAATTGACTATAGGTCATCCTCCCCTAAAGCAAGGAAATGAACCCGAGGACCTTTGTAACCCTATCAACCCAACCTAGCGTACCCCAACACTTTAAGGATTTCTTTTTACACTTTATTTTAGTTTATTTTGCCATTTTCACTTCACAACATCAACCTTACACACTTTTTACACCAAACCAAAATCCAAAACACCCACCATTTTTGAGCCTACTGTAAATCATTTGGTACGAAGAAAACCCATCTCTGTGTTCGATCCTAGAGCCGCTATACTGCAGTAGTTACGCTACGGCAGTAGGAGTAATTTAGGTTATAAATTTTATTGATTCATAACACCTACTGTGGCACGAATCAATAGAACATTCTCTAAACATTACATCTTTAAAGGCCATGAACCTAGCCTAATTCTTTAGGAATTTCTTTACAATTTCCTACATGTAGAAAAGTACTTCTTCAAGTGTTTCCATTGATGAACCTCAGGTGGCTCTAGGTTTGCAAACAAAGATCCGTTTCTAGGTAGTACTTGATGCACCTTGAAAGGTCCCTCCTAGTTAGGAAACCATTTGCCTCAATTTTTTCGTTTTTAGAACCAATTAGTAGAATAATCTTCCAAACAAGCTCTCCTTCAAAAGCTTTTCCTCTTGATCTTCTCATATAAGTCCGAGCCACTTTATTTTTCAATCAACATGAAGCTGAAGGTTTGTATCACTTTAGCATTGGCTAAAGCAATAACGCTTGCTTTGAGAAATCAAGAATCGAGAAAATTCCCAAAACGAACTCCAAATGCAATATTTTAGTGATTGCTTTCAACTGGATAGATGTCCTATCATCTTAAAGCTTTTCCTTAGATGATCTACATGTTCGCTGGCTCTTTTAGATTTAACCACAATATCATCAATGTATACTTCCATGTGGTGGCCTAGCATGTCATGGAAAATGACATTCATTGCCCTTTGGTAAGTTGCACCTGCATTTTTTAGAACAAAAGGCATGACCAACCATTTAAATACCAGGACATCTAAAGGCGGACTTAGGTATATTTTCTACTGCTATTAGAATCTGATTATAACCAGAGAAACCATCCATAAAGGACAACAATTCATTATTAGCAATAGAATCAACTAACTTGTCTGCAATAGGCATTACATACATATCCTTAGGAGTGGCAACATTTAAATCTCTAAAATCCACACATACCCGAAGTTTTCTATTTTTCTTCATCACATGAACTATATTTGCTAATCATTGAACATACTTGAGAGGCCTAATGAATTTGGCCTTCAAGAGTTTCTCAATTTCCCCATTCACCTTCAACTCTACTTCCTTGGACATTCTTCTATGTGGTTGTTGGGAAGGATGGAATTCGGGCCTAATGGGAAGACAATGTTCTACAAGGCCTATGTCCAATCCTAGCATTTCATCATAATTCCTAGCAAAACAATCTTTGAATTCCTGCAACAATGATATGTTCCTTCAAGTTAGCTGGATAAAGAGAACTAGATGTAAGTAACTCTTGGCTTCATAGCGTTAGGCTGACTTCTTCCATATGATCATGTACTTGAGTCTTATTGTCTTCCATTTTAGGAGGAGTTTGTTCCAAATCTTCAATCTTAATTTATTCCTCCTCTTCATCTGATTCTTCTTCATAAATCACTTAAGCTCCACAAATGTCTTAGAACTGCTCTTCTACAACTTCTTTTAATAATCACAAAAAGATTTGCATTTTGAATGTCACGGCTATAGAGGTCACATTCTCTTCATGAGAATAATTAGTCATTGATCTCCTTGATGATCAAATCCTTTATCGGCTTGAAAGGCACGACAACGGTTATCTTAAGAAGTTTGGCAACTCGTCTCTAAATTACCAAGATCTCCGACTCCATCTATATTTCCTCGAGTTCCATTCTTTTTTAACAACTTAATCGACCAAACTCTTTAGTCATAGTAACCGGCCCCACAGATCCGTTGCAATGAAGGTTGCTTCATCCACCCATACGCCTACTTCATCACTTTCCAAACAAGATAAATTAGTGAAACGGAGGGAGACACACACCAATTAGCATGAATTCGGTCTCTTCCTAACAAAGCATTGTAATTAGCAGTAGAATTAATCACAAAGAAAGCTAATAAGGAAGTCTTACCGCTTCATAAATGATGTCAATAGAGTACGCCTGTGAGTCTTAGAGATTTCTCTAGTAAAAGCTTATACAGACATTTCTATTTCAATCAAATCACTAATGTTTCTTCCTAAAGCTCTCAATTTGAAGCCACTGATGGGAATGGATCTTCATCAACCACCATGACCTCATTTTTCTTAGGGAACTTCAGTATTCCCTTGTTGATCATGTCCTGGATAATATTCCTTTAAACTCCAACAAGAGTTAGTACCATGATTCTAAGGGTTATGATACTCACAAAGATACTTTTTCCTGTCTTTCATTGAAATAAAATCTCGGGAAATGTGATGAATTTCTCTTTCTTCAAAAGGAAATAAAATATTTCTTATAGTCTCTCTTCTTTGCCACATCAAAAGTATATTGTGCTTGTATTAGGAGGTATGTGACTTCTCCAAGTTGTGTCACCAATGGGGAGGACACTACATGAAGGAACCCGCACTGGGAGATCTTACTACTGCCTTCGTAATTGACCTCATGACAAGAAGTTCTAGCGGAGGTCTTTTCTCCGCTTGACTTTCTTCCTTAAGTAATTTTTCATACTGCTAATTTTTAGTAACAAGCCCATGTAAGTCTCGAACCCATACCTCGAACTCTTCCTTAACTCTATGCAAGTCCCCTTTGTACTATCTTCACGTACTCTGTTTCTGGGATATGGATTTTGCATCAATTTCCCATTCTTTTGAAACAAGTGATAAATGACTCTACTGACTCTCTACTCCTTTGGGTTACCCTTGATAATTCTAATATGCAAATCTTGAGTTCTGCTCTGAAGAATTGGTGGAATCGTTTTTCCATTTTCGCTAACACATGATAGAATTCCTCGACAATGTTGCATGCCAAGTAAAAGCAACTTCTGTTAATGAGTTAGGAAATAACCTGAGCTTGAGATAAGGAAAATTTTCATAGTTGGCCAATTCCCCACACTGCACTGTGAATCTGGCCACATGCTCCAAGGTAGACTATCCATTTTCTCTAGAAAATAAAGAGAATTCAAAGAATTTAGCGCTCGATAAGGATTCTTTTATCTATCAGCTTCTCCGGATATGGCTGCACTCGACGGCCAACCTAGCCCAAGGCTGTGCCTCGAGTAGTTCATATACTCCTTCCCTTCTTGCCTCCAAATTTTGTGGTGGTGGTTGCATAAAAAGCTAAGGAATTTAATGGCCTCTATTAATACCTACCCCTAAAGGTGGTGAAATAGTGCCCCATGTGTGCCTTCTCGCCTAAAGGAAGTGATCTAATATAAACTCAAAGTTGTGTAACCTGGGTTGGTGTTAGCATGACACCCTTTCGAGGAATGTTTGTCTGCAATGTGATCGTGACGCCTCCTTTGAATTTTCGAACTTCCCTCTTCTCTCCTATGGGGAGGAAGATGTTGATTCTCAACCTGTTTAGGAGAGTAGTGAGGTCCACCTGCTTCCTAAAAATTCCTAGGGAGTCGCCCCTCGAGTTCAATTGATAGTTGTCTCCGGAGCTCATTAGCTTGTTGCTTGATGAATCGAGAAGTCAGTTCTAACCTCTATGGTCCGAGCACTAGATCGCGCTTCAAGATAGCCCTGTGCCCGAGATCGTTTTCCGCTCTACAAGATTAGCCCACCCGCTGGATGCTTTTCTAGTATGTTCATCATCTTCATCTATCAAGGCTTGTGCATACTCCGACATATCTTTAGTTTTCTCAACAAGAACTTTGAGTTGTTTAGACTCAGTCTCTACTTGAGCAACCATTTTTTCGTCAAAATGTTGTTTAGCCAACGCAATCATTTTCTGTAGATTCTTGATCATCGCCTGAAACTCAACAGCATTAGGAACATGAATATCCTCATCATCTATATTACTTATGCCTACTTCCTGCCCGAATGGGCTGTCTTATGCAAAATCTCCTTGGAGAAAATCTCGTTTATTTTTTCTCTCAAATTGTTCCCTTATGGATAGAACGAGTCCTTCCTGTGTTGCTTCTACAAAATCGGATACTAAGTCCTGAGACTCCAAGATGGTTTTACTTCTTAATTTTGGTGGCATCTTCAGGGAAGAATAGATCCACTAGATGATGTTTCACAAATATGTGTCTCATCTAAGGTACAAAATATAATAGGTGATTTTTAATCTCAAACAAAACATATAAAATATAAGCGCGCGTGCCAGAAATTAAAGCGCTTTCTAAACTGCACATGACTCAGCATCAAATCAATCGAGTTATGCAGTTCCGTTCCATTGACAATTCCCTTTCTAAAATCAAAGTAGAAAACGTATGAATGGAAATCTAGAAGGAATTAATTGTTGAAGAAAAGTATTAGATTTCCTTAAGAATGGAATAAAATAATACGGGTGCTAAAAATTGATAAACTTGAATAATACTTAACCAAATAAAATCATGAAGTAAATGATTGATTCGAATCGTGGAAAACAAAGATTGTGCTTGAAAACTTGATAAACTTGAATAGAACTTATAACCGTGACGTCGGAATAATAGAAAAATATTTGATTTTACTACGAATGAATGAAATAACACTATTGAAAATTTGCTTAAACCTGGCTAAAGCCAAAGAATGTGAAATAATGAATTGTTTGAGATATAAAGTTTGCCGAAAACTCGGGATTTGTCGAAAAGCTTGTTGAAAAACTGTGATTGTTGAAATAGCTTTGACATTGAGTTGTTGATTGATTGATTTTGTTGATTGGGTTGATCGTCAGATCGATTGTCCTTTGCTTTACTATTCTCTGCCTTTATGCACGCAGCACTTGCTTTCCAAGTCTCAATTTCTCCACTTTACTTTCCTAAGTAACTGCCCACGCCTTCCATTAAGAAAATTGTTCATCAAGAATTCTCTCCATCGCCCCATCGTAGCCCTGATCCTCAAGAATCTTCCACTTCTCCGTCATGAAAACTTGTTCCCCAAGAATATTTCATATCAGCACATAACTACCCATTTCTTTGCCACCTTTGATAATGTTTCGTTTGACTTCCAAAAATTTTAAAAAAATTCATAATATCTTTGGACTTTTCTTTGGCCTAGGGCTTAGGATCCGTGCCCCTTTATTTTAGACTTTTATTCGTGATCTTGAACTTAGACATAACTTTATTATTGGACTGGCTGTACTTCAATTTGGACACAAACAGTCCTAAAATAATTAATAATGAAAAGTTCAAATGAGAATAATAATACAACATTAATATTAAAATACTGATCTTAATATAAATAATTAATAAATAAATAGAGTAAGATGGGAAAAATTAATAATAATACAGAAAATTCAGCACTGTTGTTAAGGGGCCATGTTGGCCTACTCCTGAGACGGACCTGGCTGAGGATTAAATCGAGTCTAACCCAGGCCCATAAAATCTTACAGATCTTAAATGGAACGTGTCCATGGGTTAAAAAATTGTGATACATTCATGACAAAAAAATGGAATATTTTTTTCTTTTTGATGTTCGTTGGAGTCCGAATGATGGTAATGGGGAGGTTTTTCAGTTCCCACCCCTGCCCATAATGGAATGGATATGAAATACATCTTATCGGCTTAAACGCCAGATTTTCAAACTCGAGTCGAGCTTAAGTAAAAATTAATGTATATTTTTTAATATTATTTTTTCATATGCAATAATAAAAATATTTATAAAGGGGGTTATAAATGTTAGAATATCTTATTTATTTTATAACATATATTAATTTTCTATTATTAAAAATTTTAAACATAATTTAAAAAATAATAATAATAGCTGAATGGGACATGTATGAGAATTTCTCATACCAATTAGACTTGTTTCGATCGTTAGGATGGGATGAGGCCTTCTAGTCTCGAACGTGTCTTGTCATCATTTCTAATGTTTAGGATAACTTCGATTAATTTGTGACCTCAAAATTAAGGTGGGTAAATCCTCTATTAATGATGTTATGATCTTAAACAGATGAGTATTATGAAACAAACAGAAAGTGAAAAAACTAAGGTTACCACCACCCATTACGGACCAAAAATGGATACAAAAGAGAGGAAATATTATTTTTATTAAAACCCCTTACAATCAAATAAAAATAGGTGGATGACATAAACTCATTAGAAATATGAAACTATATAATCCATATATATCGATCAGTCTCACCTTGATCACCCTCATCATCCATGCACGCACGTGCATGGGAGACAGAAAATTAACTTGTAGCCATTGCAGGAGGAGCCTTGGGCGGATGAGGTGGGAACGGCTTTGGTGGTTTAGGAGGAAACGGAAATGGCGGCTTTGGTGGTTTAGGAGGAAACGGAAATGGAGGCTTTGGTGGCTTAGGAGGAAACGGAAATGGCGGCAGCGGCTGAGCATATCCACACATTCCGTACGCACAGAAGCTCTTTAAAGAGTGGCATTTAGGTCACACTGGCCGCAATGGAAACGGATTTCTATTAGTATTAATGCAAATCCCTCCACAGCATCAAGTAACGGACACTTAATCACACAGACCACAATTGTACACATCTGGAGGTCACATTCACACACTGGTTTCTACAACACAGTTTGATTCTGAGGAACTTCCCTTCATTGCATATCCATGGCCTGTTCCAGCACCCCGTCGCTCTTGGGTTTATGATCACCGTCCTCAGCCATGGCGACAACAAATTCTTGGTATCTTCTCCCACAGCCACAATTATCAATGGAAGTAATTGTAGGATCGAAACCGCTATGATGATTCGGGCCTCGTCCGGTGTACGCATCGTTTTCGATTTCAACATGCATTTGCAGGATTAGGAGAGGTGATTGTAGTACTTATACATACATATAAACTATAAAGGTGGAGGGAGGACTCAAATGTCAGGAGAAGCTTAAGGGTGTGTTCATGTTTTTCTTACTTGGGATGGAATGGGGTGGTGGGCAAGGTGTGTGGGGGGGGGGGGGGGGTAATTACTGTTTACGTGATGAGGGGAGCTTTCTTTTCCTTTGTGTTTTGGACAAGCCTTTTACTTGAACACCTTACACATGATTAAAGCAAAGTGTAACGGCGTGAGAGGAAACAATGAGGTTATGCATTAATCATACATATAAAGTTGATGTTTCATTGAAGTGGGGCTCCACTTCGGTGATTTGGGGGTGGGGTTCATGGATCATGAATCCAGACTTAGAGGCTGTGGAGGGCCACACGCCATGCTTGATTTTTGTAGGACAGATGCATTAAGATCAAAACAATCTTCCACAGCATATAGAAGTTGGGTACTGATCAATCACGGGTCCACTGTGTATGTATATATTAAAAAACAAGAAATATTTGGTGTAAAGACCGAAATAACTCAAAATTTGTGAATCTAACCCTTTTTTTTTTTTTCAAAAACTATTTTTCATTTAATGTATTTATATTATCTCTTAAAAAAAGAAATTATTTTTGTAAAAAAACAGTAAGGGCATTTTTATCAAAATCAAGTCAAAAAATGAAGGGGGTCGAATTTCCAAAATTGGATTTTAAAGGTATTTAATGAATTAAAATGGGAAGTTAAACTATTGCAAACTATTAAAACTTGAAAATATAAGGCTAATCAAAATTATGTAGATCACGGAGAGAAGAAGTGTTAAATACAATCACTATTAATTTTAAACAATAAAATGTAAAGATAAAGAGTTTGAGTTTAAAAATGCATACACATGCAACTGACAATGTTCTAGGACCGCTTTGTCATGAAGTCCAAGTTTTTCGCTTCTGAACTGAGTGAAAGCTCTACTATACTTAAACTTCGAATGAAATCTCAATGTTGTTACAAATCTCTTCAAATATATGAACTTTCCATGAAAATCTTTCGTCGTAAATTCTCTTATCGACTAAGAAATGCATTTATATAACAATACTGAACATCCTAGATGGTAAGAAAAACTCAAACCTCGTTAAAACTCGACGTACTTAAATCATTCACATCCATTAAAAGTGTTACTATAATGGCATGCTAACAAAATCCATCATATTATCATTCTACTTATTGCTTTTATGTATACTAAGCTATATGATTTAATGATGTATTACTCTATAAGGTATACAAATATGAATCAATATACCAAAGATTATGAGAGCTTTTAGTAAGAAGTAAGAGGTTGAGAGACGAGAAAAGATAGTTTTTAGTAAGAGAATAATAGATTGAGAGATTGATATAGCAAGTATACAATAGATGAAGCTGAGAACTCAGGCTGAGATAAGTTTATCTGAATAGAGTTCAAAGTTCAAACTTAGTTGTTAAGCATTTATCACATGACAAATAATTGTTGGGTTTCTTAAATAACCCCATTTCTCAATTAATTTAGCTAATTGGGCACTCCTTTGGAAGCTCCCTTATAGATTTTTATTTTTTTCAATTCTTTTTACTTTTGACTATTAGGTATTAGGATTATTATCTTCAATAATAACTCTAATTGAATTAGCTAAAGGTTTAAGTGAAAATTTTCTTACATCATGTTTTTAATCTTAAATGACTTGTTGCAAACTTAACTTTATCCTTTAAATCATTTGATGATTGGTGATTTGTCTTTTCTAGTTTTTCACACATCTCACTTTATTTTCATTATTCAACTGTCATCAAAATTACCATAAATTTATATATTTTTAAATCATTTAAGTCGAATACATAATTTTTAAAATATGTAAAAAACAAGTTACCATACTATAAAATAATTTATTTAACTTAAATTTTCTGTCCTTTCGCTTTTCTTTTCTCAAGCGTCAAACAAACCAAATGGTACTATATCTTCAAACAATGGCAGAAACAGATCAAAGGCACTATATCCTCGAATAAATGAACATTTGCAAAGAGATCTAGAACGGTAGCTCTTCATCCTGAAGCTATAATCGACGACTCATTCAGTAACAGAATAACAGAAATTTATTCAATCATCATAGAAAGTACAGCATGGAATTTTTTACAGACCCATGAAATGAGACACCTATAAACAGAACAGGCCATGAAGCAAATAAAGCAAAGAAACCAGGCACAACCTGGACAACAATGCAAAACCCAGTTTGCTTTATTGAAGCAAATTACTAGAAACCATGGAGGAACACACAGAAACTCCCATACCAAACAACCGACACCAGACTCAAAAACACAAACACCATCGATCTGATCTGTTCTGAAAGCCCTAACGTAGCCTCTACTGCTGAACAAGACATTCTTGCTTCCAGACACCATGGCAGCAGGGTAGGAGCTATTGCTAATGGCGCCTGTATCTTCATGAGATGGAGGTGTGCCATCTGCCTTGACCTTGTAGTGGCTACACATTTTCTGTGGTCATCGATCTCCACAGGCAATGGCTTCAAAGATGAGAGCATTCACCTCCTGGAACTCCCCTTCCAGAGCAGAGACCTCAGCAAGAAGCCTCCAAGCATTCTCGATGCCCCCTCATAGTCTTCCTTCCTTTTCAGCACCATATGCCTAACAACCTCCCACACAGCTGGGTCTACTTGGGTGTCCAGGGCTTTGACTCACTTCCCCAAGAGCTTGTTTCTCAGCATAGCACTGTGTTTATCTTAATATAAAAGTTTAAAAACTAGTCGGAGTTAAAATCCACTATAAAATTTAAACACAAAATGCAGACTTCTGTCATTCAAGCTTTAAAACCACCTGTGTAGATGAAGACGCGTTTCCCAGAATCAGCAATAGAGAACATTGAAGGTATGTTGTTCTCCTGAAGGCAGCAGGACGGCCACAGTGTTTGCTGCTAAATCTGCAGGGTGTCTCCACTTCAAAGACAAGACCCTAACTGATATTTCTAAATAGCTCAAAGATCTTCACCCCTTTGCCTGCAATTAGTTATTTTCCTAGTGGAGCCTTCTCAATTGGAAAGCGTGTGGCCATGTAATAAGCCTGTTACCATGAAATTATGAATTCATGTCTCACACTAACTTAATCAACTAAAGGGAGAGCAAATTATATGCCAGTAAAATGATCTAAATAGAAGAGGTAAAAGAAACGAAAGTAAAGTGTGGTTGATGGTAGCAAATGCACCCAAGCTGTTGTAACCTAATCGGAAGTATGGCTTCCAGCTTCCACAGCCATGGAAGTAAGCAAGAAGCTCTCAATGATCAACTTCTCTGCGGCAAGCACCGAAGATCTTCGGGATTAGAAGAACATGCCCATATTCAATGGGACTGACCTGTAAACCATAGAGCTGGGTAGAAACAGCGTTGCAAAGAAGACCTAATAATTAAGACATCTCTCCAAGAACATCAAGAAGAGAAGCGAAAGCATACATTGATAGCAACAACGCTTGCACAATTTTCGACACTGTCGGGTTAACAGATGAACCCAGGTTCATGTTGTTGGTCAAACTGGAAGAGCACTCCTCCTTGACCAACTTTAGGTAGTTGAATTATCATCATAGTTGAGGACCTTATCCACATTAATCAGCAGGCCTTTCTTCAGGTGGCGGCCCTCGTTCAGCTGCTATTAATCCATACTCTCCCGGAATCACCTGGGTCAGGAATTAACAAACAGATTGAGATAACCCCACAACCCCAATGAAAAACCCCAAAACCCAATTTGTCCCATAAACTAGGAAAGAAACTAAAGATGAGCAGAATCAGTATCTGACCTTGGTTTCACAAGCAGTGACATCATATCGGAAAAGCCCTTTCTGCACACGATCCTCCCACTGTGACAAGAGGAAAATGATTTCGCCAACAATTGATCGATTCCAGAAACAAAGGAAGGGAAAAGAAAGGAAAACATCGAATTTTTCTTTTAATCCTCTTTTTCACTTGCCTTCCAAGAACGAGGAGTCGAGAAGGGCATAGCTGTCTTTGTTTTCATCAAAGCTCAGTTTTTCTCGTTAACAGCCTTCCTTCGTTCTTGAAGGCGTAAAGAGGAGTCTTGCTCCTGTTGTCCTCGCAATTAGGCAAAGACATAGATCACCAAAAAAGAACCTTAAAATCCACCTTGAGAAAGAAAACACAGACAAAACCGAGCTAGGAAATCTATCAAATACCTTGAACGCAGAATGTTTCAGACAATTGGGCAGTAGCCCTGACCTGGCGAGCACCATCGTCGGAATCTCTCCTTCTTCTTGGTAAATTCTGGAAACGATTTGTGGTACCCTTGATCCTCATACAGCGAATTCATTATTTCCAAGAACTCAAACACCAACCTAAAGAAATCGCTAAATCGAGAGATCGATTGAAATTGAGACGCATCCTTGATTTGATATAAAAACCGAAAGACAGCAACTATCCTAGACAGAAAATAAACCTAAACTAGCAGAGGAAAACGAAGGAACCACCGCCGGCGAGGAAGAGGAGATCAGAGGGGCTACCGCCTTCAGAAGGCAAAGCGCCACGTCCGCCGTGCGCGGCGTCACCAACTACACAACCCTTACGTCGTACTGCCCGACATGAACAGAGGCCGCGGAACTTTTTGTATAGCCGTGATGTCTGCAACTTTTCGATCTCTGGGTTTTAATTACCACGGTCACCACTAATCAAAATCTCTCCCCTGAAAATCAAAAACCCCGCACAGAAAAACCACACCACACCCAGACCATAATAGAAAAAAACCCTAACTTCTCTTTCTTGAAGAAAAAGCGGAAGCTAGCAGGAATGAAACGAGGAAGAAGACGACCAACCAACCAACCAATCTGCTGATTGACTTGAGAGACTCTTGTGGGGGTCTAGGAAGAGGAGGAAGACGACTTATATATATGGGAAGCTTGTGAAGCAGATATGTTGGGGTGTGTGGTTGTGGGTTTTGAGCCCCACCCTGTTTGATAAAAATTTCTGCGAACTTATATCAAATTCACTATTGAGGGGGAAAGAACTGAGAAAGACAGAGCCAATGGGGGTTGTTTGGATGCAGGTGGGTGGCTGTCTCTGAATAATCTTATTCGTCGCCCAGCGGACCCACCCATATATCCTGCCTACCCAACACGTTATTTTCATTTCTATATATATATATAAATGAATAAGTTTATTACTTTCCACCTGCAGTGTAAAAACGTACAAATAAATGAATTGTAAATAAAATTTAATTAATTTCATTGATATTAATAATGTTCCAATGTAAATACGGTTAAGGCCTGTTTTGATTGTTATTCTGATAATGTTTTTTTATTTTAATGAAAAAAAAAAAAACAATCAAAACATATTTAGTATTTGAGAGACTGTTCTCTCGTGTTCTCCGTGTTTTTTTTCACCTTCTTAAAATGATTGTTTTAAGAGAACAAGTAAAAACAATTAAACAAAGAAACAGACAAATACTTAAGTGACCAAACAAATCATTGCACCCTTACATTTTAAAACCACCCATACTCAACCTTAAAATATACTGTTGATCAAAAGGATCAAACAAATCCTCATTATATAAAATCTTTATACTTATGAAATTATTATTTTAAGAAAATTTAGCTAGATTCCTTCACATTCTTCCAAAAATTTAACAAATTAATTTTAAATTAATAAAATTTATGAAAAAAAAAAACATATATGATAAGTATTTATAATAAAAAAATATTCATAATATATATATTTTTTAAATAAAATTTTAGCTTACCCTTAAAGCCGGACTTAAGTTATTAAGAATTGAAATGAGATCATATTAGTATAGTACTAATGTTTTAAAAATCAGATCAAATCAATCGATCCGACCTATTGGATAGTAAATCGATATCAAAACCTATTTGATTTAAAGATTAAAACTATTTTTCTTTAAATCAATTGTTGAATCGATCGAATCAGTTAAATCTATTTATAATTATTTTTATTTTTAATAATATATTAATTATCTATTTATAACTTTATTGGTTCAATTACGATTCGACTGTCAATTCAATCAATGAACCATAAATTAATAACTTTTTCGATTTAATCATCGATTAAAACATTACATTGCACTAGAACAAAATATGAATTAAAAATAAATAAATAAATAAAGTTGGTTTTCCTTCCAGAATGTGCGGATACCTCGGGCTTATAATTAGACATGTGATCGAGAATGAGATAACATATGAATCATTGCTGGTAATATGTAATGATGAATATAAATATAGTATGTTCACGTGAATAGTGGTTGGGTTTTTAATAAACAAAAGAAGCTCGATTAAGACACCAGACCTGCTGCTCTTTTCTACTGATTGACCTCTCGGGCTTTTAGATATTTAGTGTAAAATAAAATAAAAATTTCCTCAAAAGCCTTAAAATATTTATAAATATAATATAGCTTTTATCATAATAAATATATTTTAAAAAATATAAAGAGATATTTTAAAAATCAAAATTTTGTATTAAAAATATTTTGAAGATATACTTAAAATTATTAAATGTTATGTTAAAAGGTTTTTTTTAAAAAATATCCCACATTTTCTTGAAACATCAAAATATATTTCAAGAGAGACTTTTATAATTTAAAAAATTTCAATTTGAAGTTCAAAATGCCTCTTAAGATATAATTTCTAAATTATCAAATATTATATTAAAAAATATTTTTAAAACACTTTTATAATTTCGTTTTTAAATTAACATCAAAATATTTTTAAAAGTTATATTTTCTATAATTTTTAAAATTTGAAATTAAGTTTAAAGTTTTCTAATTGGTATTATATTAAAATTATCTTTCAAAACACACTTTCATAATTTTCAAAGCTTTAAACTACTCAATGCTTTCCGAAAAGATACATTTTATCTAATTTAAAATTCCAATTTAAGCCTAAAAGAGCCTCTAATTTTTCAAATTTTTAAAACGTTTTTTGTACTACTTTTAATGAGTCACTGGTATAAAAAGCTACATTATATTTGGTGAAGATTATGTTTAACTATAATTTTAAATATATATATTTTAATTTCTTTATTAATTTTCGGAAAGTTCACCAACCTCCCTCTTCCCCTATTTTGGGTATATTCCCATTATTCTCTTCCTAATGCTTCAACTTCAACCCCCACTCCCACATTCATATATATTACCTATACGTTAGGGTCGTGTTTGGACCACGTCCCAATAATTTAATATTCCCATAAAATATGAGCAATTTTATATTATTAGATTTGTTAGGGTTAAAAACATATTAAAAATTGAAAATCATTAATTACGTTTTTCGCCTTATTGTTTTTATTCATGCTTGAGAGCTCCACATGTTCACGCGCTTCTATAGAGCAAAGCATTGTGTACTCGCGCTTCAAGGAAAATAAAACTATTAAATAAAGAAATAAAAAATATTTAATTCCTGAAAATAACTGAATGGTAGAGAAAATAAATATAAAACATAAGTCATGGTACAGTTTTTTAAACTGTTTTTTATGTTATGAAAGACACCAAATTCAAGAACAAGAACAAGAACAAAGAACACTAAAAAATGGTGTGCTCTTATTTCTAAAAATTATTTTCAAGAAAACTTTTAAAAAAATAAAACCAAACTAAATCATACAAATTGCTTTCTCTAACTAAAAAGTACTTTCTCCATTTGAGCTAAACACGAAGGATATAAAGATTTAATTCAATTAATGTCCAAACTAATAAATTACTTTTTAAGTTTTAAAAGTAACACAAAAGCTTTTAATATTTTTTCCGTAAATACATTGTTATTTTTTACATAAATATTAAAATTAAAAACAAAATTTATTGGTTTTCAGATATTTTCTGACTAAATTATAACAACAAAAATTAAATTCATTTTCCCCTTATTTATTTGCAAATCTAACTCTACAAGATTCATGGATGCTTTTAAAATGGCGACAAAATTAATTAAATCTGGACAACGCACAAGACTGAGAACCATTTGTGCACCACTATCAATGACTTAAAAAATTGATTGCTTACCCTTTCTCTATATATATGGGAGTATCTGGTGGGTATTTCAAATTTATAATTATTATTTATTTGAAATTGTCATGTTCATATTGATTAATATATATAGCTAATTATTACATATATATATATATTAGCTAATTGATCCCAATATCTTTCAGAAATAAAATAATTAAATTTCTTAAAATGCAAAAGGGACTGGACATAAATAAAATAATATTATTTTAATTTGTAGATAAATGAGTGGTATTATTGATTGATGGTAATTTCTGCATGTAAATAATACGATTATGGGGCCCAAAGCTTTGATGAGATTCATACAAAGACTGAAAGTCATTATTATTATTATTATTATTATCATTTGAAATCATAATATTATCCTATAGGAATTCTGTACAAAATTCTCAAGCCCTAATCCTCCCCCCTCTTATATGTTTTTGTAAATCAATTGAATTAGGGTTTATTGGTTAAAAAAGAGCTTTATTTCAAAAAAATCTTATTTAAAATCTTTTTTTTTTCAAAGTAATACATGTTTTTAGCTGGTATTATCATATAGAATTCAAGTCAAAAAACCTTAATTGATAAACTATAGTATTAAAATTTTAAAATAGTTATATTAATCTATAGTTGTAAGTTTATATGCTTAAAGTTAAAATCACGGTTATTTATGGTTTTAATTTCTTAGTTTAAAACTATAATTATTAATTATAGCTAGTGATTATTGAGCATGCCAGATACTTGAGCACTTATGATAAAAGGATTCGCTTGGGACTAAGCTCCAAAAAAAAGAAAATTTCGGAAGAGGAGTGTTTGGCAAGCAAGAATCGTCTCCCATGGCCATGGGAGATGGGAACTTTTTCACGTGGGACCCACTGATATGTCTTGACCTGGAAATGAACACGTGGTCTGTGTTTTCTGATTCGGATTCAGACAAAAGCTGCCAGATTCGAATCTTTTTCTGGGATTATTCCATGTTGCTACGATGGATGGTGGATATTCCAATCATCATCCTCTGACGAGTCACGTGGGTTGAGTGACACCTCAATTATCTCGCTGTTCGTTGCATCACCTCAAGATCAGGATTGCGACCCGGACGGGTTGGTCGGCCCAGATCAGTGTTCATCATTAACCTATCCCAATCCTAAAACATTCAAATGTTTTTTTTATATGTTTTCTCTATTTCCTCTCCTTTAAAAAAAAAAGAGGGTCGATTTGTTTTCACTTTGAAAACCGATATTGACGACACTTTTTTTGTAGCAGAAATCATGTGTTATATGAATGGAGTAGTTTTGATGTGATATATATAGAGTATATATATATATATATATATATATATATATATATATATATATATATATATATATATATATATTCAGGAGGTGATATTATATAATTAAGTAACTTACATCTAAATTGGAGGTTAAAATTCAAAACTTATTATCAATGTTTTAAAATCTGACTCATATTTATCAGAATGTGACGTTTCATTTGGGTTTCTAATTTGGCGGGAATCGACGTTTAAATCTGGCTGACTTCCATGACGCTATAAATATATAATTTATATTTTTAAAATTAAAATTAAATTTTATAATTGAAAACATATAATTCTAATACTTATAATATTATTTATTCATAATTTGATTTTTATGAAACATATTAACATAATATGTATAATATTAAATATACACTTTTTTTATAAAATAATATAAAAACCTTTGTACTTCAAGATTGTGATATTAAGTCTGATTAAAAACAGCATAAAAATGTATTTCTCCCCTAAGCCCTAAATAGGTCCAACCAAATGTATTTTTTTTTTTTTTAAAAGAAAAATCAGTTTTTGAAAATCAGAATCAAATCCAGCTTGTGCCCTGGGAGGCTACTAAAAACTATTATCATGATTTATTAAAACACAAAGAACACTATTTCATAAGGGTTTGAAAACTAATTTTTTCTATTTTATCTTGTTCTTTTGTTTTCATAACAAAACTGGTTTCTAAAATCTTGTAACCAAACATGTTCTTGGCTTTTGTATTTTATTTTATATTGTTTAAAAAAGAAATAAAACAAGGATTATATATATACATAAAATTGGAAAATAGATGGACATTTAAGAAAACTGCCTGATGTAACCATGTTTGATTAATAAGAGATATATATTATTTTCGTGATGAGTATAATAGAATTATCTGGCCACATTGAAGTGTCATATATTTTTTTCTAAAAACCTAAATAGTAAAATCGAACTCATGCTATGTATTTTTTCTTATTAATGCTGAAATACAAGGCCTAAAGCTCATAACGCCTTATATCGATAAAAATGCAGAAGTTTTTAAATTTATGTTACTTAACTACATCCACCCCAGATAAAGACTTCACCTGAAAAAGCAGTTCCCCAAAACAAACCATGATAAAGGTCAAAAGTTTACAATATCATATCAATAATGACAAGAACATCCATTTAATCCATCAGCACTTCAAATTTTTGAATTGAATTTAACATCATGGACTTTTAGACGACACTCAACAATCACACTCTGCTAAACTTTCTAAACTCGGTCCGACACCATTTGCCGCTCAATGGCGCTTTAAATAAAGTAGATTCTTGTACCAAGTTCATGCTTAACCATATAGGTAGATGTCGAATAAAATTACGTGTACGAACTCTCGACAGCTGGAAAATTTCATGTGAAGGTGTATGTTTTAACGAATAATATAAAAAATAATAATTATGATTCAAAAAGTTTAGCTGCCTCATTTAAACTTTATTTAAAGCGAGATTGTTGGGATGCTACGCTCAAAGTTCCATATCGATCAGAAAATGAAAGACTTATGAGTTTATAAGCATAAAATAAATCCAATTAATATGAGGCCTTTTGGGAGAAAAGCCTTAAAATAAAACCATAATGCTGTTTGTACCCAAAATGATAATATCTAAGTGATCACGATACGATTTCCAATATTAAGAACTTATGGATATATATATTTTTTAACGACATATGTTCGTTTGGGAGATTCTGACGCTGCTCAAAGTCCCACATCAGACAAATTGGTACTTATGATTTTATAAATATAAACTAAATTCAATTAATGAGGTATTTTGGGAGCAAAAGCCTCAAAATAAAACCATGATGATTTCAGATTCTAGCGAAATCCGAAATTTATGAATCCTTGAACATTTTTAATGACATATGTTCGCTTGCCATTATAATTTTATATTATTATATTTTAATGGAGACTCCAACCTTTTTTTTATTATCTATTGGTCAGATTCAACAAATGTACAAATGAATTAATTTTTCTCATAATTAAACAAAGCTATATGGTGTAATTTTAAAAAATTACCGTACTATAACCATTAACTAAAGCAGTTTAATGAAAAAAAAAAAACTCAGTATAAAACCTGACCTCAACAAATAAATATATTGCCATTACTTTAGGGGGGATTAAGCTATCCCTTAGGTGAATATTAGCATCAATAAATTGTCATTTTTCTACTAGAAATTTCCATCCAATCAAATGATAGGAGTCTTTGTACAAATTATTATTATTAATACCTTTTGATGACTTGAATGTTAGCCCGTCTTAAAAAATTCAATAATGAAGACGTTTTTGTCATTAAACTTATGTGCCATTTTTTTATTTAGACATCTTTAAGGATCGCTTTCCTTCTAGAAAATAAAGTGAAATCATGCCCACATGAAAAATTCTGACTTTTAGCTCATTTGTGGATTCTTTCTATGCCACGACTTACTCTTTTAGTCCTAATAAAATGTTCAATATTTGTTATTTAGAAAACAAATAAATAATACTATTTCCATACCCTATCGTTAAAAGTGTATAATAATATATATTTTTAAAAAGATAATTTATTAACTGTTAATAATACGACCGATAAAAATATAAAATTAAAAATGTTAAAAACATTAAAAAATTACATAACATCTAGATTAATACAAAAAAAGACCAGTTAAAACTTATATGTTTGATAAAAAAAACCCTAAAAAACCTAAAATTTTAGATTTATAACTTATTGACAAACAAGATCCGATACGACGATTTCTCGCTCAATACCGGAGCAATGCACAATATAGATAAAAAGTATAAAGATAAGTATAAGATAATAAAATTTTAATTTTTATATAAAATAGCAAACAAATATTTACATGTGTTAATCGTAGATCATTAATCACATTTTTGTATTCATCTTTAAAAACGTATTAGGGTTAGCTTTCAAAATCATATGGAATTAATTAACGTGCATGGAATCCAACTTGAATGTTTTCATGACTATTAAAAAAAGTAATATTACTAACTTTTACCACTTTATATTCATATCTTATCTTCTCGTTACCTCAAATATTTCTATCACTTTTGCAACTGTGCTGAAATTTACTCTAAGTACGTCACAAATTAAGATTTAAAAATTTGATCATGACATGAAAACAGTATCATATAATTTAAAATTTTGAGCAACAAGACCCACCAAAGTCATAAATATAAAACTTTTGGGCTATAAAAATTATTATTTGTACCTAAATTGCCCGTAAATCAATCAGACTTAATCATTTAATAATAGCATTAAAGATCATCCTGGTGCCAACTTTATCACCATCCCATCACACCCTAATGTTGCGCATAAGGAATAGTTATTACAGACTAAATTCCATCATCAATGGATTTGTTACCAATAATTTTCATATATAGGAAAACAAATCGTAATAAATTGGCTATGCTAGGTGGAGCATTGTGTAGGGGAAAACTACAAAATGTAGTGATGATCATCAATTTTGGTGGAATAGAAGACGAGATGGGGAGGAAACTTCTAGTTTGGGAATCTTGTGAAAATTTGAAATATATCAAAGAAAACAATAAAACATTATCCTTTTCCATGCAGTTGCAGAAGAGTTCTACATGGGTGTGGGGGTAAATCTATTATGCCAGCAGGGATGTTGGCCCTTCATGAGGAGAATTGATAATGGTCTAATTTCCACCCTTCTTGAGAAAAAAAAGAAAGAAAATTATTTTATTTTGTTTCATTTAAGTGTTACGAGATTTTGACCACATAGACATACGTTGTCTGGAAAGGAAATGATATATCGTTGAGGGTTGTTTGGCTCCACTTGCATGGCTTTTTACTTACACTTAATGTTCTTTTATGACGTCTTTTAGTTATGGATTTGATATGTGTTCTTTTTTAATTATTAAAAAATTATGCCCTTGTGGCCTACCTTTTAATGGTAAAGGAATGAAATAAGGTTACGAGAGGTCGCAGTCTCCCCAAACATGAGCTCAAGGAATGGATAGGGTTACAAAAGTTTTCAAACTGAGTTCTTATAATAATAGAATATTAGAAACACACATGTGCTGATAAGTTGGCAGAAAACCCTTGGTGTTTTTCAACATCTCATTTAAAATTTGAATTTTTGGGTCCGAAAGATCCCCTCCCCTGTTTAATCTCTTATCCCATTTAAACCCTTTACGTAATAGATAATGCCAAAGAGATAGACAAAGTTAGATAGGTTGTAAAATGAGTCACTTAAGCTACTTACATGACTAAAATTTTTAGAAAATTTTGAAGTGTTCTCTAGAGTATTTAGTGTTGATTTAGGGGAAAAAATTCTATGGAATTAAAGAGAAGCAAAAATCACAAATATGTAATATGGAAAAGCCCTACAATCACATGAGAAATGAAGTTATAAAGTGTTTCGGATGTTTTTCAAAAGCAATTTGGTGATGAAAACGCTATTAGAAAAGTGAAAATGGAGAAAGTAATTGAAGAAGTAGAAGACAACATTAAAGAAGAAGCACAAAAAAAGAAGAATAACTAAGTTTAGCTCATCTCAATTGGTTAGGCCATTCATTGAGTCGTCATGGGTTGTTGTGAATCATCGTTCCTCTCAAAGATTAGGCCTGTTTGCCTCAAATCAATTTATAGATTTGATTTTTCCCCTAAATTAAACCTGAAAAAAGAAAATTATTTTATTTTGTTTAATTAAAGTGTTACGACATTCTGGACCATAGACATATGTTGTCTGAAAGGGAATGATATATCGTTGAGGGTTGTTTGGCCCACTTGCATTGCTTTTAACTTTTACACTTAATGTTCTTTATGCTACGTCTATATTATGATTTGATATGTGTTCTTTTTTTAATTATTGCAAATTAAGCCTCATGGCTACCTCTAATGTTAAATGAATGAGATGGGTTACACAGAGGCCGTACTCCAAACACGAGTTCAAGGTGTTGATTTTTGTTATACAAGCAGTTCTAAAAGCTTGATTTAAACACTAAATGAAACACACTGACTACTGGCCACACTGAGCCCAAACGACTATTAGTGATTCTAGCGCTTCAGACTCTATAACAGAAGAAGACAATACAACCCTGTATAGAATCAATTAGTTTTTGTAGACAAATGTAGTTAAATAATTTCTTAATGATTCAAGTACTTACACGTCGCTTTCTTCCATCACTCCGAGGATAATAAAGATCTCGCGTCTGCACAAGATACTTCTCTCAAGAACCACAAGGTATGATCCGACCGGGTTATATTAGCTTTTTAGTAATTAAATTGAATATTCTAAATCACATTACGATTCTCGTCTACGACATTCTACACCGCAGATCGGAAGATAAAGTGATTAAATTTTCAATTGATCTAAACAATTTCATGTATTTTGGTGTTTGATTAGCACATATGACTCCAGTTTTCTATATTTCAAGGATTCTAGATGCTTGCACGTTTAATATGATTTTGTTTATGGATGGTTACTCAATAATCAGGATTTACTTCTTCAATCCATTGTAGAGCTTTCTATGTATTTCATTTCGTTTCAGAATAAAGGCTGCTAATCATAAGATTAGGTTTCCATTTGATTTATTTTTTTCCATCATCTAGAATTGTACACCCTTTGTTAGGCATGGGGATTATTTTTTAAAATTTTAAAGACCAATGAAGAATGTAAGTCAAGCAAGTTAACTACTTATAACACCGTATTACCAATGCAGATCGTTTATGCTTGTCGTGGAGGCTACAAACATCCAAATGACAAACGACCACCGAGGTTAGAAGCGCAAGGAAGAGACGATGCTGTCGGACAAATTTCAGGCTGAACCACTGCCGGATTCACCCCCACGCGCCCCCACAAGCGGCTACGCTGCGCTGGTTTCACGCCGCCCATCAGCCTGTGAGAGCGCATGGAGAGGGTTTCGCTACCGGATTTGCAGACTTCCTCCCCGTACGTCGCGTCTATGCAGCGGCTCATTTCGGCAGCGAAGACACGTACGATTGGGCCACTCCGCCAGGTTTCACGTCATAAGGCTTAGAAATGTGTTTTAACTCAAATCTCTTCACTTCAATCTCCAAGCCCGTAAATTGAACCTAAACTGATCATCAGACTTTAAAATGACGACACAATATGAGCTCAAGTGTTATCATTTGTGGCTTTTTTTTCTTAGGAAACCATGATTGAAGCTTTTATATATTTATTCATATTATTTGTTTATTCATGGATGATTAAATTATATTTGGTAACATGCTTTAGTTGTGATAACATGACATAGACTAGTGGTGCCATATTCTCTGCATCAATGATATACATGTGCATAATTAAAATTTGATTTTTTTTAAAATCTAGATAAATATAATTAAGGAAAACTTTAATTTTTGTGGGTCCAAATAATAAAGTGGCCGCGTGAAGCCCCATCGGACAATCATGATCGGGTTTTTATCGATTTGACCTAACAATTTTAAATCTTAATTAGACGACCGGTCCACCACCTAACTCTGTAGACAAGAGAATTTTAAAATTAAACAAGCGATTCAAAACCACTTATAATTTTATTAACCTCCCAACGAGGCTCTAATAATATTATTATGGGTCGTATGAACAACGACAAATGAAAGCAGACATTCAGAAAGATTCTATCTAAGAAGATTGGGATGTAAGTAGTCCGGTACACTCCCCAATTTTCTTAGACCTCGACTTAGCTTTGAATACTATTCATTTTGCGAATGTTTTTGGCTTGTTATAAATGTCTCGTTTAAATTATGGAGCATTTATTATGGAAATCGACTATTGTTTACAATAAACAACAAATATATTTTTGTTTTGGATTTACTAAATATATGTTTATTGTATAATATACGAGTTAATATTAGTGTGCATAATGTATAATTTTTTTTTCCAGAAAATGGCATCTTTCAACCCTCTAGCTATGATCTTGAATCAAAAAACCATCGATGGAAATAACTTCAAGAATGGAAATGAACTTATACATCGCTCGATTATGAGAAAATCAAGTTTGTCCCTGGATATAAGCCAACTATCCCGGCCGGTGCTAATGATATAACAAAACAGTAACATGCGACTCGGGGAGAATGCAAACACTTCACTTCTAAAAGGTTATTCTCTTGCTGTCAGGGTCATTCCGAGGCAAAGAAATAACACCTTCTCGACAACGGGAGTAGGAAATGCTCTAGACTCTCAAGGGATGTTTGCTAAAAGTATCGCTTTCCGAGAGATAAGTCGCTATCACCGATTTGATTAACACATGTATGATCGGGTGGGCGTATGGCTGATCACTGCTTGCAAATGTATTTCACATATTAGCCGAGCGGAAGTGGATGGGGCAAATCAAAAGAAGATGAAGATGTGATCTCATCTCGCAATCACTACCTAAACATTTCAATCGCTTCAAAGTCAATTACAATATGCATAAGATGGATCCGACCCAGCTCAATCGATGCATGAGCTGAGAGTGCCGAATGCCTCTCAAAGAGTTGGGGGCAAAGATCAATTTTGTTTTAGGTCTTTAAACCTAAAGCCGAAACCTAAGCACTTAAACAAGAACAAGAAAAAGAAGGGCACCGATATTAGTTACCAAATCGTATTAATGAAGAAGCCGAAAGGCAAGTGCTTCAAGTGCGACAGAAGATGACATCGAGAAATGCACTGCCTAAAGGCCACCAAAAAGCCAAGTGGGTTCAAACATAAAGACGTCTATCGAATATGACAAAGATAATAAACTCGGGAACTGTGGAGCTAATCTCTCAGAAGGCCATAGACTGGGCTGTTTTATTTTTTGAGAAATAATAGGACTTATGTTTAGAAGATTATTTATTTGCTCCGGATTTCAAGAGGAATTTGGTTTCATCATTTGTTTAGTTGAACACTCGCTTGACAAGATGCTTTAATTCCTCGCTCTACCAAGAAGTAAATCTTTCTTTTATTTGTTCCGTGATCTTATGAATAATCTTTATTTTTAAGTCTTTGTCCTATGATATAAATGCCATTGAAATTGTTGAAAATGAACATAATCACCTTGCCAAGAAAAGGAAAGTATCAAATGAAACTTACCTTTGGCATTTGCGATTAGGTCATATTAATCCTAATAGGATACATGGTTTGGTGAAAAGTGGAATTTTAAATTCTCTAGCATTTGAACCTATACCAATGCGTGAATCCTGTTTGGAAGGTAAATGACCAAGAGTTCTCTGGCGCCAAAGATATCGCGAACCAAACTCATTGAATTGGTGCATACCGGCAAGTGCGCCCACGCGTATTCAAGCCGTATGGTATGAGTATTTTCATTACTTTTACGATGACTACTCAAGATTTGGTTTTGTTTACTAACGCACTAAAAGTCCGAAACTTTTTGATAAATTTCGAGAATATAAGGTTGAGGCATAAAACAATTATTAGTGTCCATATCAAAACAACTTCGATCCACCGAGGCTAAGGAATACCTATCCGAGAGCTTTAAGTTTTACTTAACTCAAAAGGTGATAGTTTCACAACCGCACCCTCGAACACCTCAAGAAATGGAGCCGCAGAAAGGAGGTGAAATAGAACTCTCCTAGACATTGCTTATGGGAGATCGATGCTTAGCTTATTCATCTCTACTCCATCAAGCTGGGGATATGCCTAGAGACTGCATACTCATTGAATCCATTCTTCAAGCCTGGCTTTCTCAAGACACTTCCATCGACCATGGAATCCAAGAAGCCTAGTTTAAACCATAATGATTTAAGTGCCCCCATGATGACTTTAGAAAGGAACCACATAAGTTGGAATCAGATCAAGCATGTTTGTTTATCGATACCCTAAAGGAACAAGATGTGGACTTTTACAGTTCCTCGCAGAAGAAAGTTATAGTGAGCACTCAACACAAAATTTTCGAGGAAAACTATGTAAACAATTTTCTGCCTAAGAGTAAGGTAATTTGAGGAGCTCGATCAATTTAAGATTATCTGAACCACTTGAATTCGATCTATCAAAGCACATGAGCCATATTGTTCCAATGTAGGAAAATGAAAATATACTCAAGGTGAACAAGCACGAGTGGAACCAACAAAGAGGAACAAATGTGCAGATATGCGAACCATAACAACTGTGAAATCACAATCAAATGGATTAAGAGGATCTTTCCTCAGAGAACCACAACAAACTTCAAAGGGAGCTTTTTAACGTGAAGGAAGAACGATACACATAAGCCATCAAGATATCTTCTTGCCGGGCTTAACTACCAAGTTATAACCATTAATAGCGCGAAGAGGATCCCGTAAATTACAAAGAAGCAATCGAGGATGTTGATGCACACAGTGGCCTGTGCCATGGACCGTGAGATGAGTCTATGTATCTCACCGTCTTCAGCACCCAAAGGGGCAAACCTATGTGCAGTGTGGTGTAAGTGACCACAAGAGAAAAAGAGGACTGCATGGGAAGGTAAACCCTGCCACTGTGGCAAAAGGTTATACCCAAAATGAGGATAGATTACAAGAACTTTTCGCGCCAAGAGCTACGCCAACCATCCCGATTCTTTTAGTCAGAGCTGCAAGTCTAGATTATGAGATTTGGCATGGATGTCAAAACAACATTTTTAACTGCGCTAGGCGAGGACATCTACATGTGAAGAACTGTGATGGGTTCATAGCAGAGGGCAAGAACACATGGCATGGTTGCAAAGGTCCATTTATAATTAAAGCAAGCATCCGTAACATGGAACACAGTTTGATCAAGCCATAACTTTATACTCGCTTAAGAAAAGTCCCATGAACTATGTTTACAAAGATCCAAGGTACAAAGTAGTTTTCCAGTCCTTTACGTAGATGACATTTTACTAATCTAAACTACATGTAGGTGTTAATACAAAGGATGACCGCAAAAAACAATTGATAAAACATTTAGAGGAAGCCAACTATATTCTCTGAATCAAACTCTACGAGACCTAAGAATAAGGTGTTGGCATTATCTCAAGCTTTATATATAGATAAAATTCTAGCTAGGTTCAAAGATAAAAATTCAAAGAAGGGAACTTTACCTTCTGCCATGGAGTTCATCTTTCTAAGGAGCAATCACCAAAAACTCTGGAGCGTAAAAGAACGTATGAGTAGGGATACCTTTGCTCCAAGTAAAGAGGTAGTCTCATGTATGCCATGTTATGTACCAAAGCCGATATTCTGCTTAAAGGGGGAATAGTTAGTTGGTATCAATCCATCCAGAGAAGAACATTGGATTAAAAGTGAAGCATATTCTCAAATATCTAAGGAGAACAAGAGATTATATGCTAGTATTCTAGTGAGTCCTGGAAACTATTGGTTATACACTGCATTTCCAAGAGGATATTGATCTCAAGAAAATCCACTATGGATATGTGTTCACACTAAATGGTGAGCCATTTGTTGAGGAGGTCAAACAAACTCGCGTTGTTGACTCCACAATCGGGGTTTAGTATGGTCGCTCAAGTAGCGAAAGGCAAGATATCAAGAAGTTCCTATGGACTCATGATACCGAAAGCGCATCGACCATTACCCTTATTGTGATAATAAGTAAATGTAGTACGCCTAAGGAACCGAGGTATCATAAGAAACAAAAACACATAGAGAGAAAGTATCATTTGATTCGCGATATCATCGAGAGAGGAGATACAGTGGTTACTAAAATAGTATTAGAGGAAAATTTAGCATAACGATTACAAAGATTACCTGCTCGAGTTTTCTAAACATGTAGATTATATGGGGCGCAGAGTCTACTGTAATTTGTTTTAAGGCATGTGGAGTTTATTTGTGTTTTGTTTAGAACAAGACAGATGTGTTATTATATTTATATTTAATTTTTAATACAATATGAGGTATTCTCATATTATTGTGCACATCGATATTTTAAGTGGATAAGGTCCGGATGAATTGTAGAAAGGGCATGATCATAATAATACGCTTATGTATGATACGACTAAGGCGCTCTCATAATTAATGAATAAGATCACAATATTAAACAAAGTCGGCGCTTTATTTAGACCGCAATATTTTACTAAATAATTGCCTTTTACACAGTAAATATCATGCAAATTATGCTTGCATTGATAGGATCAAAGTGAAATTTATTTTAAAGTTAAATTTCAGAAAAGGAATAAATCTCAAGCAATACTTGCTATTATCTTCAATCCCGAGTTTATTATAGATATGTATTTAAATGATCATTATTCTTGAGTTGCCAGTCAATAAGTAGGTTGGTTTGAACGACCACATCTTGATGATTTGGGAGCAAGATTATTAATTGCCGGGTATTTATGAAATAAACAATACACTCAGATTTAAATATCCTCTTACGCGTTTCACATTTGACGCATTAACACCGCCAGTGCATTTCATCCATTGTAGAATCATAAATCAAGAGAATAAATAATTCATTGATTGATGAAAATCTGTATCAATTAATTATATCGAGAAAGATTTATTATAGCGAAATAATATTAATATTTAATATTATTAATCTCAGAGTTCAATTACGGGCTTTTAAGTGGAATATATCCTGATTAGATAATCATTGACAATTTATCGTGAGCTTTGATTAATGATAACCGTAGGATCCCCCAACCCTACTTCAGATAAATTTGCTGCTGCTTATATCATCACATGTGCTATTAACCTGACTCGCTTTTGATAAAGAAGTTCAAGATCATTTGATTTTGCTATACAAGCAAAGCCCAAGCTCGTTTAAAAACACTAAATTCTAGTTCACACACGGACTGGGCCTTAAGGTGCGGGAGGCCCAAATGATTATTAAGATTCTAGTGGCTTCAGAGACTATAAATGTGAAAGATAATGTTAAACCTGTGAGAAACTGAATTGTTTAGAGAAGAAATGAGAAAAGAAATTCATTTCTTATGATCCAAGCATCTACACGTCAGCTTCCATCTCCTCACATACAAGATTCAAGTGCTCATGATACTCTCCCAAACTACAGATGATCCGACCTAAGCATAAGAGTTTCAATTAAATCGACCATTTTAAATCACATTTACGATTCTTGCTTTACCGATTATCTACATGTTGAACCCGATATGTGAACGAAAAAAGTTTCCAAACCTCGAGTTCCATAATAATGTATCACTAGAATGTAATACATAAAGGATACACTGAAACCTCTGTGTTTTTTCAATATCTCATTGAAAATTCCCAAATCTTTTTTTGGTCCGAAAGATCTCTCTGCTTAATTCTATCCATTTAAACCCTCTTACGTAATAGATAATGCCGAGATAGATGGTAGAGCTAGAGAAGGCCAGAAACGAAATTACTTTTAAGCTACTTACATGACTAAAATTTTTAGAAAAATTTTGAAGCGTTCTCTAGAGTATTTAGTGTTGATTTAGGGGAAAAAAAAATTATAACTTTGCTGGAATTAAAGAGAAGCAAAATCACAAATATGTAATATGGAAAAGCCCTACAACCACATGAGAAATGAAGTTAGAAAGTGTTTCAGATGTTTTTCAAAAGCAATTTGGTGATGAAAACGCTATTAGAAAAGTGAAAGTGGAGAAAGCAATTGAAGAAGAAATAGAAGACAACATTAAAGAAGAAGCACAAAAAAGGAGGATAACTGAGTTTAGCTCATCTCAATTGGTTAGGCCATTTACTGAGTCGTCATGGGTTGTTGTGAATCATCGTTCCTCTCAAAGATTAGGGCCTGTTTTGCTCCAAATCGATTTATAGGTTTGAGCTTTTCCCCCAAATTAAACCTGAAAATTATAAAGTTAAAATTTTTTGCCTAATCAATCTAATTGTCTTTGCCTCTTTGGCATTGATAGTTACTTAGAAAGGGGTTATGGCTATAAGGTAAATGTGAGGGAACTCTTTGGACCCAAAAAAGGTTCCAGGTGCAAATGAGATATTTGGACTGAAGAATTTTTGCACATTATCCCACATATAAAATTATTAGAATAAAATTTATAAATTTTTAGATTTATTTTTAAGGAGATAAGATAAATAGCTACTTTTCGTATAGAGTTTATAATTTTTGTAAAATTTTTTATTTTTAAAATTAGAATTTATAACATATATTTAAATGAAACCTAATCTTAATATGCATTGAAGTTAAGTAATCATTTGAGAAAAATAATATATGAGATTCTAAAATTTTTTATTTTTATTAGCTTTGTATTACATCATTTTCTTGGATTTGAACCAAGGATCTCCCGAAAACCCATACTACCTCTTTACTACTTAAGCTAGGCCTCAAGGGCCGGATTTTCAAGCCTTTAAAATTACAAGAATAAAGAAAATAAGAACCCCATTTATTTTCCTCTTCATGTGAGAGGTGTGGTTTTCTCTCTGTATGAGAGGGTAGGATCTTCCTTGGAAGTAAAGAAAAGTGTTTGTTTATGGTGTGGAGACTATGGTCTTGTGAGCTCAGATGGAAGATTGCTTCGCAAGTTGTCGTTATCAAACGAGGAGGAGGAGGAAGTAGAGGTTTTGATTTCTGACAGAATGTCAACTGTAGCGCTATGAGGAACCCAACTTGTTTTTGTTCCATCTTTATCATGACGGCTAGATTTGGCGAGAGTTTTGGGATTAAAATACTGCTCTTTTCGAAAAAATTACCAAAATAGCTCAGATTTAAATTATCATTCAAAGAATATGACTAGCCACTTAATCGACAACTTTAAGAAACGTCATCATTCCGACAAATACTTCACCATATTCAATCAATCGTCGTCACGTGATAATGGGATTTCTCATCATTTTAAAATTGAATCGCCGTCTCGAACAACGACATTATCAAGGTTTTAAAATTTCTGATAACCTTGTCTTCTCCCTCATTTCTCCCTTTATTCCCTGCTCTTCATCCCTCCTACCAAATGACCGATTAGTACTTCTGAATCGCCGGATTTTTGCCCCATATTTTCTTAGACCCCATTCGACTTCCAGAAGTGTAATCCTCCTCATATTGCACCGCTGTTGGAAAAAATTCTAAATTGTTGGTTTTGTTTCAAGGTTTTGATAATGCGATGATAATCTCAGGTTTAGTTCATATTTTAATATGTAAGATAATACTTTGTTGGTGTAGTGTGTTTTGTTGATAATGTGATTATTAAATGTGTATTTTCTTGAGAAACAAATATAAACTGCATAAGGCCTTGTTTGGTTGTCGTTCTTAGGTTGCTGTTTTTTTTTTTTTTTAAATTTCTGGGTTATCCTAAACTGTTTTTTGTTGAAAATTTCTTAATGTGTTGTGTTTTGTTGATAATGTGATGATTAAATGTGTATTTTCAAATATGTATTTGATTGATATTTTTGTAATTGAAAAGTACTATTTTGAGTCAAAACTCCTAAAATCACCCATATTTGAAAAGTAGTTAACAAGAATTGTTTCTAAAAATGAACTTAAGGGTCTGGTTGGATATAGTTTTAGAATTGTTTTTTGTTTTTCAAAACAGGAAGAACACTTGCCTATTTTGCACGTCTCACTTTTAGTTCAATCGACCAAATAAAAATGCTTTAATCCTAACATGAAAATTACATTTTTGATTGTTTGATAAAATTTTAAAAATATAAGAAAATATTTAATGTGATATTCATGTTTTACATTTTTCTCCAGAAAAAGATGAATGAGTAAGGATGTATTTGATAGTGTTCAATCAAATACGTGTGGGTTCTTTATGTATTTGATAGTGCCTATGCTTTTAATGTGATATTCATGTTTTAAGATTTTTTCTTCCAAAAAAGAGAATGAGCAAGGTTTATTTAGGAACTCTTTTAGTTTTTTAAGTTCTACTTAAAATTTAAGTAAAAATATACACCATTTATATTGTATTATCAAAAGGAATATAGAATTTTTTCTTCAGCAAGATAGTTTAATATTGTTATCTAAAGTAAAAACAATCTCATCTTCAAGACTAATACTCCTATTTTTTCTTAATTTTCCATGAGTCATAAAAAAAAAATATTTTCCTTAATTTAAAGTCTATGGCTAAGAATCACTAATATAAAATTTGTAACTACAAATAACATATACAACCTTGACATCTTAGAAATGTTGGAGTTTTCTGACATGGGCTCCACATGATAGCTCATGACTCACTTTGTTGATATATATATATATATATATATATATATATATATATATATATATATGTTGACTATTGTATATATATATTCAATCTGCATATTACATTATAGTATACTCTTATGGATTTATGGATTCACTGACAATTTGTTATCATCTGACTCACTACTGAGCTGCTTTTCCTTTAATCTTTCAATCGCTTTCCTTTATTAATTTAAGTGCATTTTTCTTAATTATTATCCTATGTGAACTTTCATATAACCAAACTATTTATTTGGGTTATTCCTTAGCTAAGATTGAATAAAGATCCATGAAACGAGTGGATATGATAAGGATAATGACATCTCATATTACTGAATTTATTTGGGACCATTTTTTATGTGTTAATGATGTCTATTTCCACTATTCCCATGATATGTTGATACAATGGAAATATACTAAGGACTCAAACAAATGTCAAATACGCCGAGAACAAAGCGTCATTATGCCTTTAATGCACGGCTGCTCGCGACGTCAATATGATATGGATATGTCATGGCAATAATCGATAAACAGCGCTCAAATTACCTCACCAAGTATCCCTAAAAAGTAACAGTTCAGAACCTTTCCAATACGATGACATTAGTATGTACCGAATGTCGAAGACGTTAATACAATCCAGTACTGAGGAAATCAATCGTGATATCGAGGCCGCTCGAGTCAAGCCACGCGAATCAACTGCCGGGTATACGTATTTATCAGTTCGCCGAAAATGATAATGCTGCGTAATTTGACTATGGTCAGGCTTAAGAAATGATCCAAAGATCTGGATACCGATGCATGTGGAGTATATGGAGATGAAGAAGACTGCGAATATGAAGAAGCTAATGATGAATCTGATGAAGACGTTGATGATGAATCTAATGGAGACTTAGATGTTTGAGCTGATGGACATGTATCCTCCTTCCAAACTTTCAACTAAGTTTTGGAGAATGAGCAAGGGATATATGTTTTGCGCATGCAGATCTTGTGATGTATCGAATAACCCAGATGTTGAGGAACCAGATGAGTCATCACCTTTTCATTATCACTTACCACCATCACCTTAATTTGAACATGTTGAAAACGTTGGTAATGCTATTTCAAGTGATTAGACTCCATGGGTGCAACATACTACCGGTTATTCAAGTGGGGAATTTGTAGCTAGCTAAGTTTTTAGTTCTAAATATGATTTTCAAGAGGTTGCAAAGATTTACTCAATTAAAGCACAATAAGAGTTTATTGTTGTTGCATTCTCAAAAAAATTGTCGTTTTAAAAAATCATAAAGAAGAAATTTAGAAGAATGTCAATGTCCATGGAACCTTCGTGCCATGGTTGTGAAAGATACTTGATTATTTTTTAACAACAAATATAATGAGCCGCATACTTGTGTCAATCCTTGCTTGAATCGGGACCATCATCAATTGGACTCAAAATTCTTTGTTGCTCATATCAAGGCAATTATTAAGGCACAATTCATATTGTCTGCAGCTGCTATTCAACCAAGTGTGATGGAGAAATGGGAATATGAAATTTCATACAAAAAGGTGTTGGATGGAAAACATAACACGCTTAGATACTTATTTGGTGACTTTTCTCAATCATATATAGAGCTGCCACTTTTGTTCTTGGCCTTAGAGCAAGCAAATCTTGGACGTGTTGTAATTTAGAAAACATTTGATAGTAATATGCCAAACACTGAGATATTTCAACGCGTGTTCTGATTATTTAAGCCATCTATTAAAGTGTTCAAACATTGTCATCCCGTACTGAGTATTGATGGTACACATTTGTATGGGAAGCATAAAGGCACGTTATTGATTGCTATGGGGTGTGATAGAAATAATCAGTTGTTTCCATTGGCATTTGCTATTACAGAAGGCGAGAATATTGATAGTTGGGGATGGTTCTTGGCATGTATAAGAAACAGAGTTACTCAACGGACGGGGATTTGTGTTATATCTAACAGACATCTAGGTATTATAATAGTAATGGCTGATCCCTCCATCTCGGACAAGACTCGTCCATTTGCTTATCCACCAGGATTTGCATCGTCATCATATGAAACAGGAATTTTATGACCCGCTTCAAAGATAAACTCTTGAAGAATTAGGTATGTAGAGCAACTTTAGCGACTACACAACTCAAATTCAATAGGCATATGGCTACAATTGGGAGAATTAATTTTGCAGCATAACAATGGTTAGAGGCGATCCCTCTTGAGTTATTGGCACTTTCACATGATAGAGGTCAAAGCTATGGGATAATGACAACCAACATGTCCCTGGTATTTAACAGTGTTCTTAAAGGAGCTCGTAACTTACTAATCACTGCATTAGTTCGGTTGACCTTTTTTCGCCTTAATAGTTACTTTGTTACAAGAAGAGAACAAGGTGATAATAGATTGGTATCAATAGGCGGTATCGCATGTTGATGCTTAGATTAAGGCGGAGTGTGGTTAAATTTGGATCAGTAAAATTGTTCTTTACGATCACATACATGGACGATTTTGATGTCAAGTCAAGGAGTGGTTGGACGAAGTGCCTTTACTTACATGACCAGAAATGCACATGTGGTAAGACACTGATATATGGATTTCCATGTAGCCATATCATAGCATCATGTCAGCATCGATGTGTTGATTTTCGATTATTTGTTCAAGGCTACTACTCTACATAGTCGTACTATGATACTTGGGCAAGCTTGTTTCATGCCATATTTAATGAAGATGAGTGGCCTCTTTATGATGGTCCTACGATTGTACCTCCTGAGTCAATGAAACGCATAGGCAGTGGACGTCCTAAATCAACTTGTTTGCATAATGAAATAGACGTTAGGGAGGGGAAAACTACTATGACATGCGGGATGTGCAAACAATTGAATCACAATCCGCGGTCTTGTAAGAATAGAAATCAAGTTCAGTGAAAGATGTGAAGTAACTCAATTTTTTTGTTTTCTAAGGCAATTTGCCTGTCATATTTGTAGTTGCTTTGTATAAGACTTATGTACGAATGTGTACTTCTTGGATTATAAAAGACTTGTGTACCTTATTTGAGTAAATGAGACATCATTCTTGTACGTGGTTTTTTGTTAATAATTATACTGTCTTCGTGTTATCTGTTATAGATATGGTGTTCAGAGGGCTTCATGATGCAGATCCTTTAGATCCATCTATATTGGTATTGTAGGATAGACACAGGTCGCACTTCGTAGATATAGAGCATATATGTATTTTATTAATTATCAAATAATATTACTTATTGTGACATGTAATTTATATATAATCAATTATAAAATTAGTTTCTTCGTTACTTGTAGTTCCAGGAAGTACTTCACCCTCGACAACAGATGAAAGCCTTCATTAGTATGTGGAGGATGGATCTATGTATTCGTCCATATGTGATCCGCACGGGATTCTATGGGATATACCGCTTGGGCCACATCATGATCGATTAACCACTTATCACTTGTCTCGTCAAGAGATGGAGGCTTGAACATGTCACTTTACCAGGGAGATGGCCAGAGTCACGTTACAGGGATGTTGCTATCATCCTTGGGCTGCAGCCAGCCGATGGACGATAGTCATCGAGACATGTGTGTCTGATGCTGGGTGGAGTTTGTGTGTGGAGATGCTCTGTCACCCCACCAGCAATGCTCTTCAAAGGATCCTATCTCCATAATGGTTATGTGACCATTATCCAAATTTAGTAATTCGATGCGTATGAGGTCACTCTTTTAGAGCTGGTGTTGATTCATCTTAGCACTATGAGATATCCTTCGCGAACAAAGAACAAGAAGGAGCAATGCAATATGCTTTCTCCCACTGGCCACGTAGATTCGAGACTAGCTTAATTTATAGTCAGGTGTGGTTCAAAGACTTGCCCATACATATCTGTGAGTTACAGCCAGAGCCAACTTGGATTGTAGACGCGGTATTAGCGATTGTATTACACTATTACTGGTATGTAATAACTTTATTTTATTACATACACATTCATATACACAACACATCATTAGTTTTCTTACTTTTTGTTTATTTTGTTTTCTGTGTATGGTCTGTGAGAGACTTCACGTGGGCGACCCATTTTGGGCTACCAACAACATATCCAAAGACTCTCCAAAGGGCTCATGCCCCATGATGATGATGTCAGATGTCGCCGATGGAGACGAAATGGTAACGTCACGATAATGGATTACCCCAAGAGCCTCGTCATCAACCGCAGCCAACTCTTCCATCGGGTGTAGGTGGAGAGTAAATTTTGACATTTGTGCATAACCCATCCGGCGTACTCCTTCTATACCGAGATCGCGAAGATGCACATACTTTTGATCGTGCAATGGTATATGTAAAAGTATGTGGTTCTTGGTGTAAATTTCATTCATATTCATATAAAACGTTATTTACATCAAGTGCGTAAATGTAAGTCTATGTGCTGTACCATACATCTGAGAGTTGGTTGACCGCTATAAGATATATGTTTACTTTGATCAAGAGATCCGCGACAGATGTCACCGCTTATATGTTTTCTTGGGACTGACGAGTGGCATCGTTTAGAGCAAGTCTTACTAGCCAGGGCACTGTGAGATACCTCCATCGTGGCTCTTAAGTGAGCAACACCATACAGAGGGTTGCATATGGACGAAGTTCCAGAGATTAGCACGATCATGTTTGCTATACATCGCCTTATGGGATACGCGAGTGGACTGATCATCACCGTACCCCCTATGGTGGGTATTATGGACTTCCATGATCCATATTTGCAGTGGTATCGTCATTACATGTCTTTATGACACCCATCTCTCCTGATAGGATGAGACAGGTTCCATACTACAACCTGCATTTTACTTAGGCTTTGCAGCAGAGTACTGTGTTTCTTAAAGTGTGTTTTTTCACTCCGAATCAATTCTCCCACCTGTATTTATAATTGTTTTATTGCTCTTTTAGATCTTTGCCATGGTTGATATAGTTAGTCGCCGTGGCTACCACCTACAGGTACGACTTGCACTGTTAGTGCTTGACGTTGTTACATAAGACTGAGAGGAGCATCATGATCGCCACACATCAAAGAGTGCATCCATTTAAGATAACATCCATTAGACTCCGGTTACTCCATCAGCTCTCAGAGGCAAATCTGACCCGAGGTAGAAGGAGAGGGAGAGGGAGAGTTGATCGGCGAGGTCGTGGTCTAGATGGTGGGCGAGGTCGTGGTCGAGATGGTGAGTGAGGTCATGGTACACCTGAGCCGACATTGCCTACTTCCATACCCCCCATACTTACCCATCACCCGATACTTCCATACTTCCCCATACTTACACATCACCTAATATTTTTATACCCCTATAGACTTATACATCACCTTCCATACCCCCACACACTTACACATCTTTACCATCTTCGTTGTTGCCAGATCCAACTTCCATGGGAGTACATATGACATTATCATCCCACCATTTATCATCCCCTACATTGCCTCCCATTAATGAGGCCATGGTCAACCTCGACGAGTCAAGCACTTCTTAGCTAGGCGACTTCACGCTCCACGTATACCGAGCACTTCATCCATTAGCTCATCGGGCCTCGCCCATCAACCCTCGATTCCATCAGAAGCTCCATTTGAGATTGCACAGGGACCTTATAGATCAACTAGTCAGGTATTCTGTGTGTCATTACAAGAGAATTATGTTAATTCCATCTCGGGACTCATTGATGTATGTTGATATTTGTATATATTTATATTTGTATACAATTTTTATATATATTTATATGATTCATTATGCATGAAATCGAGTTTGTTATTTAATAAATTTGTTATAATTTGAATGCTCAACTGGATACCTTGGATGTCCTTGTTGTGAAAATTTAAAAATAAAACTTACAAATATTTTAAAATAAAACTTATAAATATTAATTTATCAAATAGTAATTATTTTCGTTTCAATAAGTTTTTATGAAAAAAAGGTTTTGATGTAAAAAATAATAATAGTAATGGTGAAGCTGCTCAATTGAATAAGAAAACATGATAATGTCGTTGTTCAGACAACCAACGAAGTTTAAAATGGAGAAGCTTATCATTCAATAGCTTAATAAATTGAATTCAAATATGGTGAAGTCTGTTCGTGATAGGTTAGCATTTGTATAGCTATTTTAAGTGTATTTTTGTAACCTAAATGCTATATTCACACCCGATTCTTAAAGATTTAATTAATCCCATTCGCTTATGTTTTGGGAGGATTAGCTGGAAAACTGGTAAAGTGATGGAAGAAATCAAGCGGTAGGAAGTTGATGAGTCAGCCTGGTTTCACACCAAGAGGTTCGCCGCTTCGAAGGAAAGGCTTCACCACAACGATGCTCAAGAAAGCAAAGTTGATGCCTTAGGTTCGGCCAGAGTGGCGATACCCCGTGCTACATGGCAACTTTGTTTAAAGAAGGGAGATTGAGATTCTGTAAGATAACCTCGTTCGCTAAGGCAAAGGATGACGGGTTGGACCAGCAAACAACAATTTTTGATCTTATCATTAGCCCATTTTCCATTACATATAAATAGTACTATTTTAGACTTGTTTAGGGTTCGAATTTTGAGGGAGAACACCCTCCTTAGGGTTTCTCCTCTCACTTGTTCTTGAACCACTGTGGGTTTGTGATTTTGTTCTGTCTCACTTTGATTTGCAAGGGATTCGCTGTGCCATGAGTGTGTAAAAGCAGTAAAAAACGTGAGGGCTCAGACAAGTAAGTATATGCGTCGTAGTTCACATAGTATAGTGACTCACATGTCGCTCCCATGAAGAGAAGCTGCACAACCGCTTAGCATCCTAGATAATATTTGATCGAGTCTTATAGTGAATTATGACTAATTTAACTATCAGTATGAAAACCTAATATTAAAATATTGATTTAAGATAATATCGATGAGAAAACTAGGGTTTTATTGCCACCACACCTCGATGGATTTAACCCAGATAGGAGTATTTATTTAATATTTCATATGATTTACGTGAAGTGTGTCGATCGTGGCCTTACAAGATATTCTCTCTCGAGATATATCTGCCATTCATGGGGTGTATTGCATCTCCGTCACCCTGACTGGTAATGCATAAATGTGAACCCTAATGCCACTCTGAACCCTGTGATATCTCTATCGCCCCGACACCAAGTGTCATGACCCACGTCCCTAGGAAGCCTATCTTCTTTCTCGATCTCAAAACCCTAGTAAGGCATAAAATTGGCCAAACACGTGGCTAATTCAGGAGTAAAATGCAAATCCATATAAATTCATACTAATATTAAATAAAACCAAAATTAATACATTATCCATGACGAAAGGCTTAGGTTGATAAAAACCCAGAAAGAAGAGTTAGTCTATGATAATTCATTATAGATCGAAAGATTTTTAAATACTAAAATAAATTAGTAGCAACTCATAGAAGAAGCTGTCATGATCTCTCGAATCCATTCCACCAATCTTCCTCTATCTCATATGCCATTCTCTCCGTCTGCCTCTAAATGCTCACCCTCCGAACGCCCCTAAAATACACTTCCTTTATGTTCCTGAAGCTGCCCATCATTGGCCCAAAATCTGTGTCATTTATAATGTTTAGTCGTTAAAACCCGCTATGCTATCACGACGAAGAGGTCCTACCCCGCGGAGTACCCAAGACCACTGAATGTCTTCCTTGGTGGTTCGCAGTGGCTAGGACCTCCACGCTGATGCGAAGGGCTACGCCTCAGTGTGAAGTGCTTCGCTGCTGTGTGAGTGCTATAATTTCCTTCCTCATTTTCTTCTCTGCTTCGGGTCTTCCTTCACGTCATTTAGCTTCCTTTTTGCTTATTTTATCACCGTGTCCTAAGCAAAAGTTATAATATGGATAATTGAAGTAATATGAGCAATATGAATGTGAATCATGCAATCGGTTATAAACACATTGAAATCTTACCGAAACGTATATACTGTACACCGATCAAGGTATTGAAGAACCCATCAACTAGAGGACCTCATTCAATCTCGAGCCGGTTTGGAGAGCTTCTGAATCTCATATTCGCTTTGTATCTCTAACTCTATTCTCTCTTATCTCTTTCATTATTACGGACGTAATGCACATTGGCTTCGATAGATCTCGTGGGTCAGAATGAGTAGCTAAACTTTCTAGAAGATCGCTTAAATGATGTTTACTTATATACCTTTAGAATGGTTTTGTGAATTTGTGCTTTGTTGATGTTGGTTGGTGTAGTGCTTGGGATTACTTAAGGTTTTGATTAATTAATGCATGCTGAGAGTCAGTTTCATCCCCATAATAGGGCATCCTCGTGACGTTTGGATTACGCCTTAAAATATGGTCTCAACTCTCTCTATGTGTGAACTATTTAATTGAATGCTAATAACCTAATCAAGTAGTCTAGTAAACTAGGGAATGCCTAGTACTAGATGTAGGGATTCATTGTAGAGCAACACTCATCTCAAAGCACATGAGTGATCATGGACCCAGAAAGATTCATCCGAAAGTGTAGTTGCTGTCCCGTGAACTCATCATTTTAACCAGAGGTGATCGATAGGATTCCCGAGAAAAGAACTACCTTAGAAAAGTATTAATTTAATGACCTAGATGGATCGAAAAGAGAATAAGGGAGTTGGTGTGAGAAATTGAGGGGGGACACGAAAGTGTAAAACTCATACCGTGTTCCTTGGACAAGCATAAGTATAAAGTCACTTAATTAGTACTTCATAAATATAAATCAAATGCATCAACGGAAGCAATCAACCCTAGTATTTTTCTTTGAGTGCTTTCTTCGATATTATCTCATTCCTTGTGAGTGGACATTGATCATACCTTGTTTTGTTTTGCTTTATTTTGTTCTTATTTTAGATTAGAAAAAAATTCTCCTCTCATCATCGAGTCACTCAAATAGTGAACAATTTCAGTAGCCGAGGTACTCAATCCTCGCTAAAACCACACCTTCTATGGATCAATATTCGACTTGTTGTCCACTCAGATTACTTGTGCAACCCGTGCGCTATGGAAAATCGCACAAGCTTTGGCGTTATCATTTCGGAGTTAAGAAAAGTCTTTGATAGCTATGCCAATTACTTAACAAGTTTCCTTCGAATGGCAGAGGCATGGAATTTTCTTCGTTTCCTTCATTCTAGGTCAACGATCCCTTGGTGCATAGCATGTGATTTTAATGATATGTCGACATGGTAAGATAAAAGGGTGGGTCTTGGCATCTAGAGTGGTTTCTTCGAGGTCACAGTATAGGATAATGAAATGTAATCTAAAATGAAATCCTAAGCTTCCGTGGTCATCCTTTTACTCAAGAGGGAGGGGACTCGCAATTGGGTTTCAGAGACTTGATTGCTTTTGTGGTTCCACAATGGCTAAGTTTGTTTCCATTGTGTAAACTAGTCAATTTGGTTGCTAGTGTGTCAGATCACTCACTACAAGAAAATTGGGATATGGTAGCATTTTTAGCAGTGTCGCAATTTCAAGACTAAAATATATAGATCATACTATAATTAATGCTACCGATGAATTTTGGCATTTTTATTAGGTAAACAATTGATCCGCACTATACTCTATTCCAGAATTAATCGACCCATCCGGTAACGCTCAAAACTCCTTTTTCCTCACCGCCTTTTTCCCATGTGATCACAAACTCCTTTTTCCTCAACGCTCTGTAACGCCCAAATCTACCAACCCACAAAACTCCTTCATCCTCACTTCATGCTCATCCTCACGCTTCCGCCGCCACCTGGAGGAGATTTTGAGGTCTTTCGAACGCCTTCTCGTGGATCCCCGACGCCCGCTCAGATTCTGTGGCTGAAAGGTATCCCCGCGCTCTCTTTCTCTCTCAACTCTCTTTGAGATCCGAAATGTGCAAGAGTGATTTCGCGATTTTCGCCCCACTTCCCGTTGCATTGATTTCAACTTTGTGTCCCCTAATCTTCTCAAAGCCCATAACTGCTATCCTGACTAGGGTTTTCTTCATCGTTAACTGCTAAAACAACTAACCTAAACTCAAACGCCAATTCTAGGTAATTTCTTTTCCTTTCATCCATTCCATTATTTATGAGATTGTATGAAATTGGAACATTGTTTCTGACTTATATTCATCAAATTTTGTCTAAGCTATGGAGTAACATTGATGTCTCTGTACTGGTGGAACCATATATTTTGATGCTAATTTCTGTAGTTATGTTCATGAAATCGCTTTTATCTCGCTACCTCATTTCATGTTATTTCTAAAACTCAAATAAATATCATAGGTCGCCTCGCATTCTTTTTCCTTACTGGATTATCGATCCGATCTTTTATTTTTGTTCTATCTCCCCGCGATGATGAGATTTTTGCATCTTTTTCATTTTTTTGTATTCAATGAACTCATGCTTGTTTCAGACATTTATTTTTTAACCCAATAACTGGTCATTGTGCCTAGTGTGTAACATCTAGCTTTATCGGTTTCTCTAAATAAATCTGTAGGTGTATAATATTTTAATGGGATGTGATAAGAAGTTGTCAAGTATTTCTTTCGAGTGGTTTTAATATATGCTTTCAAATCTATTCTACTTTAGCTATATGTATATAAATTATATGTTTTAAGTGGTGGGGCAAAGACTTATAGCATCTTGAGGTGGAGAAGTAGAGGAGGTAGCCGTAACAATTATTGAAGTATCAAACTCGAGAAACAGAGAACCTGTAGAGAGAGAGAGAGAGAGTGACGGGGGGAGAGGTAGGTGTTTTAAAGAGAGTTATATCCATACGATAACTTGCTAGACCTACCATGACCGGCCTAAACTGGTTCAAGTAGGAACTTCAATAATATAAACTCAAATAATTGAATTGATTCATTAGTTTCGTCTATATGAGAATGTAAATAGTTTGATTTAAGTTTGAAATTTTAAGTTTTAATCATTGCTTACCGGGAATAATTAGAATAGCTTAGATCGATATGTCGAAATGTAATGGGACAGATAATCGTAGTGGTTCAAGTACTTTCCATGTTATGGTGAGTTGTGTTAAGTCACCGTTGTTAAATTCTGGAATGTTATCCAAAGATCCAAGTCAAGTCGAACAAACAATTCTTCGTTTCCGCATGGAAATGTGATTTGAGATGATCTCTTGTAATTTATAGGCAATTTTCATTCGTTGTCCTCACTTCAAGACAAGAAAAAGGTCTCGTGATTTTTCGATGGTTCCTCAAAGTTTTTCTCTTCACAAATGGGATGCCTAGAAATCGATTCGACCCTCGGGGTTACTTAATTCGATATATACTGATTGGTGTTTTGTAAATACTAATATGAATTCAGACAAGGAGTTTGACTCGTTTTAAAGGTTTGACTTTTGATTCGAGAATTAGGAATCAAGTGGTGAGTGAAGGTATAAGTTAGGATTGATTAATTCAATGAGCATTTAGTTTGATCTTCAAGATATGATAATTTGATGAAAATTGCTACAATTTTTCTTGATTGAACTGGTCTCCAAATCTCACTGTGATGATTTGTAATTTCCAATGATCCATTTTATCTTAAAATAGTTAGTAAAAACATCATCTAGTAAGGCAAGATGGAGAGCCTAGAGGGTGTGTAGTCAGGTAAAATACAAAGACATACCCAAATATAAAGAGGCATTTGGAGTTTGAGTTCAAATGGAGATTAGTTTAAAAAGTATTGATTTTAGGTCATTTCAATTATATTGTCTAATATAGCTCTTTATGCCAAGTATGAAAGATGTTCAATTTTTTTTTTATTATTGCTAAAACCTCTTAGTTAAAGCTTTTTAAAATCTAGTTTCATTTCTTTAAACTAAATCAGAAGCTGAATATATTTCATTCTTTTTAACTTAAAAACTATAATTTATAACCAATAAAGAAATTGTTGCAGCTAAATTTGAAAAATAAAATTTAAGCATTCTTCCATAAAAGGGGGTCATTTTGGAACAAGAGTCACTTGAAATGAATGCTTATTTTACAGCATTTTGAGTCCTTAACTTGGCCATTTGTGGTAGCACAAATGGTTGGTTGTATCTACTTGTAAATGATGAGTTTGATGATTTAGAATGTTTTTATTTTTATTATTTCTTAGGGGTGTGTAGTTAATGGTTATGAAGAGGCCTATAAAGGTTACACAAAACAGTAGTCTTGAATTTTCAGATAAAGATTTAATAGGAAACCGGGTTTAAAGAAACAACACCGACCAGAGGTAGAAGTCAGAAGAAGAAGAAAATGCGCTTGTTTGCATAACCTTGCTCGCTAGTGTTAAATTCAATCCCTTATCTAACAATGTAGTCTACTATGTCGATATCGCTCTATGTAACAACTTAGACAAAAAAGTGAGACAGATCATTTGGGGAAGTTTACAAGGCTATTAGAAAATTCATCTTGTCAATTGGGAGATGGTAACCCAACAAAGATAAAATAGGGATCGGGAATAAAAAATAGAACATGAACTTGGCTTTTTTTAGCAAAAATGGGATGGAGGCTCATTACAGAGACATAAAAATTGTGGACCAAAAATTCCTTCATGCAAAGTATGTGAAAGTAAGATGGGACTTCTCCAAGCTAGAAAAAGAGAATGCTTCAAATGCTTGGAAAGGATGGCTGGGTGTGCTGAGAGACACTGTAATAAGAACTGACAAAGGTCTACTTGATAAATAAACTTCTTTTATGGAGAGAAGCGTGGTTGGTAGACGTACTCTTATAGAGTTGGCAATTTACAGAGATCAAATTAGCTTCCATTCCTATAAAACAAAGTTGAGGGGAGTATCAAGGCTATTTAAAGAATACAACATGATTTAAATCGACATCGCGCCTCATGGTTTGCTAACATATTAGAAGTTTAACAACAATACTTCTGACATCAACACCGCAATGTGCCTTGGGTCCTCCTACTACATTGCCATCTCATTGAAGAAACATATAAGTCACCACCTTTCCTTGTAGACAACTATTAGAACCGCAATACCGTGAGTATAATATTGTGAGCAGAACACACACTCGAGCCCGGGATATATACAAAGATCCATGTACTTATTCTCAGACAACCATGCAAGAAAACCTTATTCAAATATGGACAGCCATAATGCCAGGGAAAGGAAGATGCAACTGAGAGCCTAATATATGCAGCATCTGTTTCGATTCCCCTCTTCTTTTTGTACGTGCCTCGGACTCCCTTCTTACCCCTTTGTATACATCGTATTGTCTTTGCTCTGCATTTTTGTTATTAATGATATTTCTTCGCTGGTTTATCAAAATAATAATAATGAAACAAACATGTTAATGTGCAGACATGAAATGCATTATAGTTTTCAAATTTACTAAGTATACATCGGATTCAACAGAACTTTGTTCTTTTTATTTTTATTTTTATTTTAGTTTATTTTAATTTTTCGTAAAATGTATCATGGCTTTCATGGCCTGTTTGCCTTTGTTGTTTGCTAATCTATTTATTACAATAATTTTGTTTCATAACAATAACTATTATTCGGGGAACAAATTGGACTGTAAGTTTAGGGTATGGGAAGGAATGTAGCATTACCGTCGTGGTTTTCAGCTCATCTGTAAGAAGATAGGATAACAATTTCGCCATGTTCGAGGAGAAGAAGATAGGGTTACGTGAAGATTTTGGTTAGGAAAACAAGGCTCAAAGTATCGATTGGCGATGAGGTCGGAGGACACATCTTCACATTGTCTCTAATCCGTGTTTAAAGCGACGTATTCTACTGTAACGTGTCAAGGTTATTTTGAAACTTTAGGAACACTATTGTCAAAACCTTTTCCACAGGATATATATTTTACTCCAAAGCCATCATAAAACAAAACGAAAGTGATTATAATACAAATGAAAAGACATTAGATGCAAAGTTAGTTGATGGAATTTATGATGTTTAAACGATTGTGGCTCACTTTCTTACTGCATGTGAGTATGTTATCCAAAGATAAATTGCACATCAAGTGTAAATTTCAATAAGTATTACCACCCACCCTAGTGAATTTAACGCTACGTGAAGTCACCACACCCTAATCCATATAAGGTCAGGGTCGTTTATATAGTATGAAGAGTAGACATCCTAACTCTCAACCTATCCAAATTTAATGTCAAAATGTTTCAAAGATATTTACCTTCATAACAACAATAGGTGATTAGGTTTGTCAGACTATGTCTCTTATCTTAATCATTCTGAATTGTACACTTTATCGAAAGAATATTTTCAATGATAATTCTAGTTTGTTATCTTAGCTCTAAAGTTACATTTTTGTGTGAATTATTTATCTTTCCTACCATACTATATATATATGGGTTTTTTTTTTATTTTTATGATTAATTGATACAAACTCCTTTCGTATGACTGTGCATGCATGAAAACTTAGATTCTCCTGCTCAAGTATCCTTGTGAGATAAACATCTTCTTATCATACTAAAGACAATTGCTATCTAGTATGCGACTAAGATTTATTTGTCTACAATGATACTTGAATCGTCCGGGTTGGATGAGAAACATAATATCTATAAGTTATTTCTTATGTTCAATTCATTTGTAAGTGATTGTAGTCGTCCCTTTGTTCTCTGTACATATTTGACAAGCGTCAAACAATATGCTCTTACCTTTCGGTACTCTCGAGCAACTAAGGAAATGCTGTCAAATTTTACTAAATGAAATGAAGCAGAGCATGAGCTCCAACTCATGAGATTTGTGGGCTTCTTCATGGATAGAACCACCACCCAAATTAAGAATTGAGATGTTAGGTCTTACAACATACATTATAATTGACATGGTCAAATTTCATGGTTGAAGGAAATTAAAGCTTAAATGCTTCAATAAACAAGTTATGATGCCAAAGTCGGAGGGTGAGCCAGAATGTTATGAATAGTTTTAGAGTTCCTGGACTCCTTGCTTTCAAAATGCTCTCGAAGTGACAAGCTACCATGTCCTTTGTTCAAGGTAAATAACTGCCTAATGCGCATTAGACATGTTATACAATCATTTGTAAATCATGGGATAGTTAGAAACTATGTTCTGGGTGATGTACGGTAATATGAGTTAATGAGTCAACATATGATGATGAGTTTGAAGATCTACCTTACATATACTGGATTGCTATAATATTTACTTCAAATGCCAAAAACCCAGAAGGGTGATAAAAATGAAAGCTCGCTTATTGAGATTGGCCTTGAACCAAATGATGAAGCAACTAAATTTTTACGCCTTTTTGAAGATGCGCGAGATGAATTATATCCGTTGTACTAAATTCACGGTTAGCTGTGGATATAAGTTAATTCACATTAAGTGTCTTAATGGATGGAGCACAGCTATTCACAATGTTATTAGGAACTGAAGGAGGTATTTTAAATGTGATAATTTTCCGTGAAATTTATGAAGCAAAAAAATAATTCCGTGATCTTCGCTCGATTATGTATGATGATGCATGCCCACAAATTGCATGTTGTTTACCAAAGAGAATGCAAATGCTGATAAACAAAAATTATCATGGTACCTTCTAGATGGAAGAATGTTTGAGTTTAACTCAAAGACTCGGTTCAAAGAACATGTTTCAAGGTGAGAATAAAATCTATATGCTCTTTACTTACACTTCTCTAATACCCAAAGCCAAAGGTTGTTTATGTCATAAAAACTAGCTTCCTACATGAAGTGGCATGCACAAGGTCAGATCTACTAAACGCTTATGAGACATCCGGGCTGACTCTTTATCTTGAAAAGATTGATTCTTTAAATCCTACATTTGCATCGGGAGCATCGCAATGTTAGGCTAGGTTAGCCAGATGGTTTCTAACCCATTTAGCATGCTGGTCATTTACAGCATTACGGCTGGGCTAAGCTCATCCCGTACAACCTACCACCAGGATGTGTATGAAGCAACTTATTTTCATGTTATCGTTGCTCATTCCCTGCTCCAATCAGCTCTAAATGACACGGATATATATATTTACAAACTTTTAATGTGACAAGTCATAAGAATTATGGGAGCATAGAGTTACTACATATGATGTTGCGAGTAAAACAAATTCTCATGCATATTATATATTATGGACAGCCAACAGACTTCCATATGCAAACCTTCAGATGGAGGCCAAAGGGACAATTTGTCATTCTTCTCGCATTAAAGAAACTTGTTCCCACGATTAAACATGGGAGAAAATTTTGTTACATGGCCATCGTTTATTTCTTCCATCAAATCATAAATTTAGATGTGATAAAAGGTCTTTTAATGGTGAAGAGGAATCAGATTACCACCTACACAATTACTTCAAGGATGTTTACAATTAAAACATCTAGAACCAATTATTCTAGGGGAAGTCGCAAAAAAGAAAACGGGAAAATACTACACGTCAAAGACAATTGGAAGAAAAGAGTATATTTTTCACTACTCATATTGGGAAAACACTATGTTACGTCATAATTTAGATGTCATGCATATTGAGAAGAATGTGTGTGATAGTATAATTGGGACATTGTTGAACATTGAAGGTAAAACTAAGGACAACTTAAATAGTCATCTAGATTTACAAGCTATGGGTATTAGAAGCCAACTTCACCCAATAGACAAAGGAAACAAAGTTGTTTTGCCTTTAGCATGCTATTCATTGACTTTGACGAGAGGATAGAATTTGGTGTTTCTTCTTAAAATCAGTCAAGGTTCCAATTTATTACCTTCAAATATAGCTCGATGTGTGCAACCTAATGAAAGGAAGATATATGGTCTAAAGTCGCATGATTGCCAAGTGTTCGATGCAAACAACTTTCCTCTTACTATTCTCGCGGCTTCGTGATAAGAAATGTACGAGCTATCATCGAGTTGTGCAACTTTTTTCAAACAATCGCGCTCAAAAGTATTATCAACAAATCAATTACAAACTACAGAATGATATCATCAGCCACACTTATGTAAACTAGAGAGAATATTTCCTCCATCTTTCTTTGACATTATGATGCATCTACCTGTGCATCTAGAAAATGAGGCAAAGATTGCTGGACCTGTGTCAATATCGTGGATGTACCCTATTGAACGGTATTGTTATGATCCCATACTCCTCATTTTACATAATTTCATAATATGTTCAATGTATTAACATGTTTATTGATATACATTTGCTGATAATAGGTACCTACGCACTTTAAAGTCGTATTTGTGTTTAATAAGACTTATCCGTAAGGTTCTATCATAAAGGCTACCTTGCAGGAATGTATAATGTTTTGTTCTAGAGTATTATGGAATGAGGGAAACAAAATATAATTCATCGATAGAAAACTTTGTTGATTTGACCCATAAAAGATGAAGGGTTGATTATCTTTCAAGTGCATCTTAATTATTCGGGATCGCATACATAGTCGAACTAAGGCATAGGTGGTGGCACAAGCACACGAGAGTATAAAGCAACAAATTGTGATGTTGTCTTTGTTTTTAGTTGTTCTCCATCTCTTACTAAAATATTAATAATAACAATAATACACATCATCAAGAAAGTTATTTCCATATGCATTTACAAACACTGTTAACTGAATGTATTGTCAATGCCGGGTCCTGCTCTCTGAAGATATTTAATTACGCCTAAAGTTCCTTGATCCAAAGACTTATATCAAAATACAGTAAATTTGTTAATTCATGCCCGAATATCATTGTTCAACATCATGCCTTTGTCCTTTCACATTTCATCCTTGGAATGTTCAGCCCGGAATGAAAATCAAGGTACTCTGTGTTTTCTCGTATTGTTCAGCCTCATATTGAGGGTTGTTATTCTATTTTTATTTTTACAACTTTAATTTATTGTTTGAATTCTCGAAATGTCATCGTTAGAAGCAAATTTTTGTTTTCGTGTTGATTTTGAGCGAGATTCTAAAGGTAAATTCTAATGATCCATACGGTTTTTCTTTGTTTCGTTGTTTTCTATGACTGACATTAATAACTAGATCTAGACTTCAAGATCTCTTCTCAAAATTTTCAATGTGATATACTGGGTGAGAATATTTATCAACAAAGAATCTTTGATTTGATGAATTTTAAGACTTTCTGTATTGAATTATTTTGAATTTGAGTAGGCGATCAAGACATGCAACATAAGATGAATCCAACTTTCTTGTTTGTGTTAATCTTCACAGATTATCCGGGCTGGTGTTTTATCATGGACATTTCAACATTCTAGAAATTTGTGGTTTGTCATTTCAAAGAAAATGAAATTAATGGGAACCTTTTAATTTCCTTGTTTGATCTGTAGTTGAGATTATTGGATCAAGAATAAATTTGATGGGAAATTCATGGGTCAGTGTAACGATCGGATGTTGGCGCTAAGTCGCTTGTCGCTACAACTAATAAGTACCGAGAGCGGATGCTAAACCAGCTATGAAGTTTGCACCGCTAATGATTTATTGTGAGGGATTTTCCAAGGGTCTTGTGGTTCTTCTCCTTGATGATGACACTACTTCGTCAATAGATAAGATCAAAGCTTGAGGAAATGGACTATATTGGTTAGATATTCAGATTCCATTATGTACTTTGCTTTTTTTTTTAGTAATCGATTCATCTTTTGAGCCGGAGTTTGCAACTTTGAAATGTTCGAGGAATAATGAGAGTCACTTTCTCATAATTTTCCGTATTTCTAATTTTAACTAATAATCGGGTTCCCTTGCAAAAGGCGATCGTCGGGCAAAGAAGAATATCCAACCGATACTTTTTGCGGGCAATGTTTGCTTACGATTGGGTAAAGTAGCACAATTAATTCATCTTTTTTTATTTTTTATTTATCGAGCACAAGGTATATGATTCATTAATGTGCTGATAGCCGATTAGCGTACTAGAAATGACATGTTATATTTCCCGCATTTATCACTCTTACCTTAATGGATTTTTCCCTTTAAGAATGCCTTATTTGGGCTTATTTGAATCAAGTGTGTCTTTCTCGTATCGCTATGTTGTGACTGAATTTGATGGATGGCCATACAACTGACTTCCTCTACATTATATTCACATCAGTAATTCTTCTCCGACATCGGCAAAGAATGCAACCGTGATAAATATTGGATCAGTAAATCGATTGCTATCTTACAATGAACTGACCGTGAATTCGCCACTCGATGCAGGATATTTTTAATAATCGTATGAAGAGGTGATTCAAGAACTATGGACAAGAGAGCGCTGTAAAGACCTCATTTCATGTCCAAGACATCTAAGAATCAATGAAGAGAAGTAATGCCACCGCTTTCATCCTATATATGTATGAAGAGACAGTGTCTGTCTGTAAAGAACCCCATATACGTGGAAGCTTAGCAGAGGGCATCTCGTGTAATTGGGGCATAAAGTAAAGACCACGTCGATTCGACAAAGGTATCGGGGCATTCCATTCATGATCCGTTTTACTTTCTCTTCAATTGAGCTCTAAGGCACCTCATGTGCGCAGTAAATTGATATATTTGGTTTTGGTTAGCTGGAAACTTTGATTTATCTATGAATATAGTTTTGTCACCTTGTCCATTTAAAAACAATAATGACTACTCAATGTATTTTCTCTGTATTTCCCTTTAGAATTTCCCAATGCCTTTTTTCCAGAGCTAAATGGGATCTAAAGGTTTTAAAATATTATGTTTATTAACCTCCTATGGTCACTGCCGTAACCAAGCCATAGCTACAACACTCGGTGGCCGAGACCGTAACAAACTTAATTATAACACCCAGAGGTCCCTACGGCTTCATTTAACAAAACCACGACTATAGAACCACCTATGGTCGCGGCCAGAACAAACCCCAACTATAACCTATAGACACACAATTAGATTTTCCCGCGCTTAAAACATTTGTCCACTGCATCTATGGCCATGCTCATGTCATGTCCATTTTTGTTTTGTGGTGTGCCATGCTATAGCCGATTACTTTAATACCTTTAACAATTAACGACTCACGCCATAGGCTCCGCCTCGTGAGTGACTCTCCACACACGTATACCGTGGTGGTGGTAGACAGTAAGTGAGGCGAGAGAAAATTCGTAGTAGAAATGTATGGTTTCAAGAGGAAGTATTTCATATAATTTAGTTACGAATAAATAGTCCAAGAGAAGGGATTCATACTGACGGGGGTCATGTTCGTAATCTATATTGCAAAGAGCTTAATGTAGTACCCCTGTAAGTAAATTGCAGACATGCCAGCATTAAGTAGCTTAAAGACGGCATTATACTTATGAATTTAAGAGGCTTCAACATTATCGATCTCCCAATCCAAGAAGAACAATAATCGAAACAACAAGCAAATTATTATTTTGGTTATAAAGGTGAGATTGTAATGTAAGAATTTAGATATACCTCATGTGATGAAAAGGGATTTAATAAATAAAATAAAAGAATTAATTTGGTTTGGGTTGCATCGCTGATGTAAAGCTGGTAAATTTAAATGTTTGAATTTAAATTTAAACCCATTACATAAGGTCCTCTCCCCATTCCATGAGTTTTCCTAAGACAAAAGAAGCTATTTGACCATCACGTATTGAGTTAGAGAACACATAAAGGGTAAAGGGATAGAAACAAATAAGATTTGGTTTGGAAGACTCAAGTATCATTATGAATCTGTGTTAGTAAATAATCAATTTTATTTTGTATAAAATGTGAAATATCATGAAATCAAAGATCCTATGTTCTGGTTATTTATGAAATCAGAACCAAAACAGACAATTTAATTTGTCTTACATGTGCTCAATTTAATCATAAAATCTAAATGTCCTATTATGTAAGATTTCTTTAAAATCAAGTTCACATTATAAAACACATTTGACATGTCTATGACTGTCATATTATATAAAATCCAGAGAGTTTCAAGGTGTTATTTATGAAGTCTCATTAAGTTTACTTTTTGTACTTCAAATATTTGATGATGGTTGTGATAATATTATGGTTTCCAATAAAAATCGTATTTTAATTTTATTGATTTTATCACAATATAATATTTATATGATAATTATATTATCATGTATGAGTACAAGACATTTATGGTATGCTAGTCATTAGAATGACTACAATCAAGGATTTGAGAATCATATTTAATGATGTAAATATTGTTAATTGTAACTTTTGAAATTGCTTAATGTAAAGTTCACTAGCTACCAAAGCATTTAATTTGAATGTCTATGAATTTCAAATTTAGGGAATACATACTTATGCTATTCAATTTGCCTATTTTCTTATGGATGTTTGAAACAAATTTAAGTATAATTTTTGATGAATGAGTATATTGAAGTTCATTATTATAAGATATTTAAGAATTTACCCAAGGTAAACTAACTATCTTATGCATAATGAACATTGCGGGATGTTCTATAATTTTGTTAGATTATATTTGTACATCCAAAGATTACAAGTTTAATTTTTTGGCCATGAACTATGGAGAATATCCATTAAAGAAATATGTACTAAAAAAAACATCATAAAGTATTATATACTACAATATCTACCTAAAGGAGAGTCAGAGTATTTGTATCGCTTTTAAAATTATTTGTTTGAATCTAGTTATGGGTTTTGCTTGCAAGCCATTCAACTTCTAAATTTTTATTAATGTTTCTATGTTTTGTTTTACTAATATAAAATATGAGCCAAATGGGAGAATTTTATAACTTCATTAAGTGGCTCATATCTTTATGATTGAGTAATGTTTGTTCATGATATCTTAAGCTTTATGATATCATAATGTTATTTGGACTTAAGAATACCGTTATTTCCAATGAATAAATACAAAGATCGTTGGGAGGCAAAATTGTTGATTATGTCTTGATAGTTAGTGAATTAATTTTTATTGCATTAATTTTATGAAAAGATCTTTAAAATTGTATGCTAAAGTATATAAAAGAGATATTATGTGATAGGATGTATCCTATATGAAGTAATGTAAATTGTAAGATTATCTTCATAAAATGTACACAAAGAATTTGGGTTATCGAATGGATTGAAAGCATCATGATAGAAGAACTAATGATTCACATGCTTTTTTATTTGCTCTTAGATTCAATTATGTCGAATGATAGTTGAAAGTTTATCTTTGTTATTTGTTCCACTAATTGATGATTATAGAAAGTAACAATATTATGTAAATGTATAAGTATCTATCACAAAATATGTGGTCAGATGATAAGCAATATGTCATAAATTATGGATTATGGTTGCGGAATATTATTTTAGGACTTGATTTGTTTGACTTTATGCATTAAGTTGCTAAAAAGAACAGACTGCTTGTCAATTCTCTTCAACAAATAAATGCTTTATGGATTATTGAGGATATAAGGTTTATATTTGTTGTCAGATATGAGATAATTCAAACAAGAGCCGTTAAAATTTATCGACATGCATAACTTATGTTTTGAGACTGAATGATCAGTAAGGTCACTACATCAAATGGTTAATGCAGTAAACAGGAGTCTCGGAGCACATTATAAGAATAGTCTCGCATGACGATCGTTTTTATCAACACTCTAAGCTCAATTATATGTTTTGAAATTTCATATCCGTTTCTAGATACAATCAGATGGTTTTACCACAGCGTTATCTCTAACAAAGATAATATTGCACCCTCTTCATTTCTCATTTGGCTGTGTCACGTGCGAGCTAATCGTGTAGTAATATTGAAGGGATCTATATCGGTAAATAATGCATGCATTAAACCGCTTATGACTGCTACTTCTTATTCTTAATTATGACTTTATAATAGTAAATGTAATCTAATAATGAATAACAAGGTAATGCGATTAGTGACGGTATATTTATTAAACATAATGTATTATCGTTACTAGCCATGGGAGAATGTAAGAATTAGATATGACTCGTGATAAAAAGGATTTAATAAATAAAATAAAGAATTAATTTGGGTTTAGTTGGTATCGTTGATGGAAGCGTAAATTTAATGTTTGAATTTAAATTCTAAACTCATTATATACAGCCCTTCCCCGTCTACGAGTTTTCTAAGACAAAAAGAAATATTCGACCATCACACAAAGCTGTAGAAATGAAAAGGCTTGTGAAATGATAGAATGGGGAGCAAGATTTTGCCAAGACTCAAGTATCATTGTTAATCCAAAGCAGAATAATCAATTCTTATTTTGCATAAATGTGAATATCATGAAATCAAAGATCCTATGTTCTGGGTTATTTATAAATAAATTGTAGAACCCAGAAAATTATATTAATTTAATTTGTCTTACATGTAACACCAAGTTTTTTCACTCTATGGCTACTACTAAACAGCGCGATAACCGAATTCACAGACTACTAGAGAATGAGAATTGTTGTGTTGATAATAATGACAGACTTCAAAAAGAAAGTGGCTCATAATTATTTTATTAACCTCTTTAAGGCGCCCTAAACTATGAGATCGGCTGGCAAACATTGTTGGATGATTGGACATTTATGTTATTGAGGTTAGAAAACAGACTCTTTATCTCCATTTTTATTTGATGAATTTGAGGTGCTATGAAGTAAATGCATCCAAAGCTCTAACTTCAGATGACTTAACCTAGCTTTCTTTCAATCATTTTGGCTGATTATGGGTAAGGATATTTATACTGCATGCAGTAGTTGGTTGGAGAAAAAGGAGTTTCGGACTTACCCGAATGATACTTTGATAACATTAATCCCGAATTGTGACAACCCGGAATCAATGCGAGACTTATGGCCAATAGCTCTTTGTAATGTCTTACATGTTACAAAAAGTTCAGCCACGATTGAAGGTAATTTTACCAAATATAAACAAAACACTAAATCTGCATTGTAAATGTCGGGTCGGTCTATTCTAGATAATGTAATTGTTGCTTTTGAGATGCTACATTCTATGAAAAGAAAGGTGAAAGGGAAGGTAGGGGAAGTGGCGCTGAAACTAGATATCAGCAAAGCTTATGACCGAGTGAGATGGGATTTTTTGCAGGCGGTAATGTTGGGATTGGGATTTTATAGAGTGGATTGTTCTTATTATGCTTTGTGTAACTACAATGTCATATTCTGTTCTGGTTAATGACAACACGGTTGGGCCTATCACACCTGAAAGGGGTGACTAAGACAAGGGGATCCATTATCACCTTACCTTTTTATTTTGTGTGCAGACGGGCTGTCTTCTCTTATCTCACAGCTGAGCAATAGAGAGCAGATTCATGGTTGTAGTAAATGCAAAGTGTGCTCTAATATTTCGCAACTATTCTTTGCAGATAGATACTTACTTCTGGAAGCTGCAGGTTGTGGAGAGCTCAGTTAGTTACATGAAAGTGTTATCTGATTATGAGATGATGTTTGGGAAATCAATAAATCTACAAAAATCAGGTTTTTTTTTTAGCCCTAATGTAGATGAAAATGTTAAGAATTCTATCTCAGCAGGACTGGGGGTCTCCTCTTCACTAGATATTGGGAGATACTTGGGGTTTCCGTCACTGATTGGGAAATCAAAGAAAGCTATATTTGGATTCTTGAAAGATAGACGTAGCAGACTGCATGGTTGGAAAAACAGGTTTCTATTAAGAGAAGGGAAAGAAATTTCAATTAAATTAGTGGCTCAAGCATTTCCATCCTATTGCATGAGCACATTTCTCTAACCAAAGACACTATGTGACAGCCCTGTATATGATGAATTTGGTTTTGGTGGGGTACCAAACAATATAAGAGAGGTATTACATGACAATTATGAGAAAGATTATGCTGCAAGAAGGAAGATGGAGGATTGGGTTTCAGACAATTACACAGCTTCAATCTTGCACTTCTTGGTAAACATGGTTGGAACCTAGTGTCTACCCCCAACTCATTGGTTTCTAGGTTACCTCAGTTAGACATTATCCTCATACAAGCCTAGAAGCTCAAATTTGTAATATTAATCCTCCTGTTTTGTATGGAGGAGTGCCTGATGGCAAGGAGTGCTATTGCTTCGGGCATTGGATGGAGGATAGGCAATTGAGAGAGGATTAATATGTGGAAGAACCCGTGGATAAAGAATAACCTGAATTTTAAACCAACTACCCTAGTCACTGACGGAATGGAGGATCTCAAAGTGGCAACACTTTGGTCACATGAAATGTAACGTCCTGAAAATACCCTAACAATTTTTATAACATGTTCAAAGTGTAAAATAAATTAGATTATATTTTTCCAGTGTTTAAAATGACTAAAAACAAAATGATAAAACCTTAAATTTGCAAGAGCTAAATAAATTTGGTAAAATACAAAATGATAATCTAAGGGTCATAAATTAGAAGTGTAAATGTTAAAATGGGAATGAAATGAAATGAAATGAAGTAAAAATGAAAGTGAAATGAAGAGTTAAAATGAGAAAAAAGAGATAAGGCCCATTTAATGAGCTAGCCAAACAAGGCCTTACGAAGACTTAAGGTATAAGACTTGTCTTAAATTGGGCATTTACACGAGATAGAGAGCAGTAAAGCTGGGTGGCTTGGCTGAGAAGGAAGAGAGGGAATTGTGATTTTCTTCTCCATGTAATCAAGGGATAAGTTGATCAAGAAGGAGGAAGAAGAAAGGAAAGAAAATCAAGGTTTAAGATAAGAAAAACCAAACCCTAACCCCCTTTCTACTTGTGTTTGGGTTTAATAAAACCTCAAATGTGGTATAAAAGTGTTTTGAAAGGTTGTAACTCTTTTTGGGGTTGTATTGGGTAAGATTTAAGGTGAAAATGGCCAAAAATGGTCAATTTTTGCATCAGCCCGACACCTCCACGCCTAGGCGTAGGAGTGCACGCCTAGGCGTAGAGCTCCGTTTAGGCGGAGGCCCCTTCGCCTAGGCAAACCAGAGGCCGAATTTTCGATTGTTCTAATCCGCCTAGGTGAACCTCTCTCTCTCTCGCCAGCGTAGAGGCGGTCTTCGCAAAGGTACTGCAAGTCATGCTTTTGCCTCTCTTCCGCTTGGGGACCTCAACCAGTATTATCCATTGACAATGCAGAGGATCCTAATATGAATGAAAAGGTTCTTACAAGTATACAAGTTATATGAAAAATGTTCCCTTGGGGATTTGGTCGTCATAAACATTGTTTCGCCTCATTAGCTAATAATGAATGATAAGAAATGTCTCAAGAAGAATGAGGAAATGGGAAAAACGAAGGAACAATGTATCGAAGGGAGTCGCAAAGAAAACCTAAATAGGAACTCCTATAATATCATCAAAAATATGATTGTTAATTGTATCAGAATGAGGTCACTAGAGGAGTAACCAAAATTAATCAGACTTATATTTGTAAAATCAGCAACAAGCTTTTTGATTTATCTTTCACTTCTTTGTTTCCATTTTGGAGTTTGTTTCATTCAATCTCTTCTATTTAGAATTCCACATCATTGTTCCATTTATTGAAATGATTTTTCAATAAACTTGATATCAAAATGTTTAATGATTTATGCAAATACCAGTAAATAATTTGCATAATGTAAAACTCGCACTATCGAAAATGAATTATTTGTATAAAGATGTATATATTGATATTGTGGCTTTGCTATGAATGATTTGAATGCCTCTAATAGAATGTTAATCGTTAAAATTCAAGTTAAGGATATGATTGATATACCCAATATGTCAAACAGTGGTAACGCCGAACGAATAGATGTGGCCACCATCCGTGAGCTCCGTGGGATGTGATCGACAGTGCTTCACGTAACTGACTTTAATAACTACCAAGAGCTCCAACGGGACCGGGGATTTCTGGTTATAAAACATTTTTTTTGAGACGCCCAGCCTCAACTCGGACTGCAAGCATGATTCATCCTGCAATCGAAGATAGGTTAAATCACAAGAGCAACGAGGAGGCAATATCAAAGGCATGAATTGTGCTTAATCGGGAGCTGATGTACAGCTATATTCAAACTGATTGAATAAACTGATATGAAATGTATATGAAATGAATATATATCAGACAGATCGACCATTCAAAAAAAGCAAGCAAAAAAAGCATTATTTAGAAAATGTGGTTGATTTGAATTAACCAAATGGGAAGAGAGAACTATAACTCACTCAAAGATGAAATAAGTTGAGCCATTTGAGCTTATCATCGGGGTGTACCAAAGAGAATAGGTACGAAGACAGACTCAATAGATTCGGGAAATACTCTGGCCAGCTACACTGGGAAGCTTCCATCACATACATGTATAAATCGATTTTGATCTATTTTTTTCTTTTGTATTGAACCATAATTCAAAAAGAACTCAGATTTTGTTTTGTAAATTTTGTACTAGTCATAATGCCGTAATATAAAGGAAAGGTGAAGGTAAATGATCTAAAAGCTGGTATAGTAAACGTTTAGGTTTAATAAATAAATGGAAAACAAAATGATAAATTCCTTTGCTTAGAATTAGCAATATATGTGATATTTTATTGAATATGAACACGCTTCCAAAATGAGAAACTGCAATTTGATTTAATATATCTAAAAATGGCAGCAATGTGAGTCACGATATTGGTAACGATTTGTATTGCAATTGGTAATGATTATATCGAAAAGAAAAACACATTAATGTACTACCATGCTGAAATGCATTGCTGGAATGAGGACCTGGTTATGAAATCATAAATGATCAAGATGTGGGGCTGGCATGGCAAGATGTTCTTCCCACAGGCAACTATAGTGATAAATGATTTTGGAACTTTACAAAAGATGGAAGATATTCAGTGAAGTCTGGCTATAGAGTGACTTACAAACTTAATCAATTGGGTTCACAAGAAGAATCGAGGGAAGGGTGGCATAAAATTTGGCAGCACCAGGTACCCTTTAAGATCAAGGTGTTTATTTGGAGATTATGTTGTGATAATCTCCCTATAAGGCTTAACCTTTTTCACAAGAAGATTGAAGTCCCCATCACATGTGTAATGTCGAGTAGATGGTATACATATGGCACATTTTCTCAGACTGTCCGTTTAAGTGATCTTGTTGGTGAGGTTGAAATACAGTGTAGTTAAGTAGGAGGCACTTTAGTCGATGAGAAATGTGTCTAAGTGAACGTACACCACCCTCGTTAGTCGTGTCAGTATAATTCTATGGTGCATTTGGGAACAAAGAAATAAACAACTTTGGGAAGGGAAATCATTACTTCCCATCCAAACAATAGAGAGTGTGGACTTAATTCAGTGAAGACTGGAATGGCTGCAACCATGACTTCGATGTATTATCATGTAAATAGGTGGTTGATGGGAATGTTTTAAACTTTACATGACTTTCTTGACAAATACACCTTGATTCCAATTTCTTTCTTATAGAAGATTTTGATGAAATTTCCAATTTTCCTGATGTAAAATCGAAATTTATCTGGATGTTATTCAAAACTTCTTGATAGATTTTCAAAAAAAATGATCTTAAATACACTCTTGAAAAACAAATTTTTTTGATGTCATTTGACTATTTCAATTTTTTTTTAAGTACACATTTGAAAATAAAAGGAATTAACTTCGAAAAATTCTTCTTTGATGTCGTTTGACTGTTTAAAAATTTTATGAGTGCAAATTTCTCAAAAAACACTGAACGCACCCTGAAAAATTATTTTGATGTCGTTCGACTGATTTGAAAAATTTATGAAGTGCAGATATTTAAAAAATAATTTTAACAAATTTGAAAATTCTTCCAGTACAGTTCCATTGTTTCCAAAAATATATTAAGGTAGATAATTTGAAGGGAGATAGTTTCAAAAAAATTCTTGATGTCATTGACTGTTTTTGAAAATTTTGTTATGTGCATAATGAATTTTTGTAATGATTTTCAGTCATTTAACTTTATGAAAGTTGCTGGAGCGTTGAGTTGACCTTCATTTGGTTGAACTTGAATTTTTCTTCTGCAGACTATAGCACATATACCACCAAAGAATTTTGATTTATTTATCGATGATAAACGACTTAAAGGTACATAACTTTCTGGGTTACTGGGTCAAAATAGAGACTTTTACCTTGGTTCCACTAGTCTTCGAATGTTTCTTGGTTTTGCAACCTGAGATCAAATTTTGTCATGTAGCATAGTTGTAATTTTTCCTTGGATTCTTTTTCCCATAAGTTTTTTGTGTTGGTCCCATGACTTCCAACCCGATCCCATCTTTATCAAGGTAATCCAATCCTTTGCTTGTGTTGTCTTTTCTTGACATGTACTAGCTGTGATATAACTTTTTGCTTTATAGTATTGTTTCTCTTCTCCTTGCTTAGTCAGAGGTTTTTCGTACATTTCTACTTCGAGAAGTGTCTACCTTCTGCCTCTTTCCTTTGTATTTATTCTTTTCTACTCAGCTCCCCACAGTCCATGATGTCACCTGATTGTGGCTTGAGGCGTACATGGTGCTATTCTTCAGTCTTACTAGAGGGAAGGCGGAGAATTAGGATGTGTTCTTGAGATGAACTTGACTTCTTGTTGAAAACTCACTGAACTTTGCACAAGCGCTCTTACAACCATGACATTGCATTAATGGATCAAGGTGTCAACTAGACTCATATTTGACAAGAATGCTGTAAACTCACTAAATATTATACAATGATACCTATAACCAGTTTACATTAAAATAATTCAACAAGCGTGGTAATTAGCCCGTCTTTGATTTGTGTTGATGCTTATGAATAATAGATGATTCCTATTATAAATTAAAAGTCAGTCTCGACCTATTTTCTTTTCTCTCTTGAGAATATGCACTGCTGTATATATTAGTACAACTATAGAAGTAAATTTGAATACTGAGAAACATAGGGGCCAAAAGTCACTTCTTTGACTCCAAACATAGAACGAATAGGTACTACGGAAAAACTGAATGATCGAGGTAAGAAAATGGCTTAAAATGCTACTTGACTCAAACATAGGTTTAGTACTATGTCGCTACCATCAAACCTAACCCTAATTGACCTGCATCAGGGACGCGGACTACTAAATCCACTGAATTGTGAAACACATTTCACATATTTATTTTACGAGATATTTAATATCAATTTAAATCATATTCGCATATGTAAGGAAAATATGACCTCATTGTTTAATACTATTATATAAAAATATACATCATTAATATGTAGGAGCCCATCATTTGTCTAATCTACATTTATACAGACTCATTGCTTGCTCTTTAAATCATTTACAAAAGATAAACATGTTTAAAATATAATAAAATAGAGGTACTATTCTGCGAAGTGATTTACACATCTTTGAAATTGAAGTATGTGAGCGAGATGGAACATTTACTTATACTTTGCATGATTTGACGATTTAATTCTTAGCCGTTGGGCCCTCGCATCTTGCCTCCTTACACTCTGCAGATTTCACGTATGATAAAACAAACGAATCAAAGATTTTCATGCTTAACTATTTCTATGATTTTATCCTAATTTCAATCAAACACAAAAATATGTGAATTTTGAAATAAACATTGACACATTTTCAATGGTCAGTTTTTAAATTAATTTATATGTTAATTTTCATTCAAAACTCAAATCATTTCACACATTTACTTGCAGTTTGTCTCAAACAAATTTTAATATGACTTTAGGTAAGATAATAACTTCCTTCACACTTTCCGCCGGGCTTTTGATTGGTTATTTACAAATTCATTTTGCAGACACTTTAATTATATCACTCTACAAGGCATTGAGACTGAGCAGCCACAGTAATCATTTTGCTCAAAGATTTGAGCATTGACCCTTATTATTAAAAATCAATCATCTCCTTGAACTGGAATATGACTGATAACATCACTTAAGGGCATTAATATCAATAACAATAAGAATTATTATATATGAGATAATTTGGCTTTCAAATATGTTTTATTTTCTTATGTAATGAATAGTAATCCAATGGTAAATCAATTTCCCAATCATTTAAGATAAATTTAAGCCATGGTTAAAAACAAAGCACACATGTAGTTTTCCCATGTAAACGGCTTGCTGATAAATCCAATTACAATCAGAATATGGTAAAGAAATGAAAAGAACAAACCTAAAAGGTTGTCGCCCACTCTTTATCCTTAGAATCCGATCTTACTTAGGTTTCCTCCTCACCAACCCCTAGTCCATCAGCAAGAGAGTGCATTGTCCATGGTCTGGTGTTAAGCTATATGATTTCTACCCAATATAATTTTCATACTTGTAAAATTTTCTGAAAATGAGCCATGATGCATTGAATCTCCTTCAATTCATTATTCCTCTATAAATCTATTTTATTCAGAAATTTGAATCATCCAATTCGGAGTACTCAAACTCAAGATATGCTCTAAACAACCTGATCACTCTATTTTCAAAACATAAACTGCACTTCCTATTACGATCTCTTCTTAGGACAAATTCCTCGGGCACAATGGAGTCTAAATTTGAATATACTTATTTCAAGGTGAAATTTGTTCTCCTAGAGTCTATTTTATCCATAAATTTGAATCACTCAATTTGGATGAGTGAAACTCAACTTATGGCCTAAATACCAAAACTGTACCAAAACACCAAAACTGTACCAAACCAGAACCAGTATTTGCCCGAAAATAGAGCCTTACTTTGACGAATTTCTAAATCTAATAGGGTCAAAATTTGAATACACTTATTTCAAGGAAATTTATTTTCCTAGAAGTCTAGTTTACCCATAAATTTGAATAACTCACCTGGATGAAGAATGGCCAGTTATGGCTAAAACAAAACACGAAGCCTTTAAATTCTTTAATAAAGATTCTCCTAAAACCCTGTAACATTACTTCCCTATACAAAAATTTCTTAAACCAATCTTAATCAAAGTAAAAAAAAAAAGACTGCTTGAACTCCAACTCAAACATATATATATATATATATATGAATTATAGTTTTACCACCTAAACATAATTCAAGAGGGCGAGAAGGTCCCAAGCAAAAAAGTGAGCAATCTTACACTTTGCTTTTTTTGAAACCCTTCCAATCAATTATTTTTCTTTTCTGCAAACTTTGAATAAATGGAGAATAATCACCAAACACCTTTCTCAAGAACTCAACTCCTGGGGCCTCTCCCGCTCCAAAACGTGAAAATACCTAATATAAAGCACTTAATTTTTTGCTCGCATGCCTCATCCATTATGCGTCTGCTTGACTATCTTTTTTTTATTTTCTTCTTAGTTTTTGCATTAAGGCCCTTTATTTCTATTTCATTTGCATCACAACTTATCACATTTCTACTTTAGCATATACTCTACTTCATTTATGACACTTGGGGTCCTCATTTTGACATTTTACTAATTTAACCTTTATTTTATAATTTCCCCGGGTTTTATCATTTTTTTGTTCTTTAACAATATAAATTTTGGAAAAATACAATTTGAATTCATTTTGCTTTTTCCCAAACATGGAGTAAAATCGCTAGTTATTTTTAAAGATTACAATTCCTATTGATGAAACACCTCCACTCGGTGCCACACCTCTTGCTACTACCATACCTTCATATGCAAATACCCCTAACACGCCAGAATAATTCGAAATTTACAATTCCTAGTAGTTTTATTACGCTTAGGTATAGTTATAAGCAAAATTTGCATTTAGTCAGGCTTATCAGTTTCTCTAGGGTTGTTTTCTACCCAACTTCCTTCAAGTAAAATTTTCTGCGAACAAATGAGGCACATTTTACCCAACTTCCTTCAAGTCCATTGTTCCTCTATAAATATATTTTATTTAGAAATTGGAATCATCCAATTCGGAGTACCGAAACTCAAGATATGTTCTAAATAACCGGGACTACTCTATTTGTCATGCCTCGAAACCCACCCTGTAGATAAGATCACATCTACACCTCAAGCCCTTGGGCCAAGGCTTGAAGTGAAACAAACACTAACCGTCCTCAGAACTCCGATTTTCTAATTACCAAACACCTATTTAAAGAAGAACTTTCTAAATTCATAAATTCTCTCAAAATTCAAAATTTCATGCCCACAAAAAAAAAATATTTCTAAAGATCCAAATCTCAATTATGAATCTCATATAAATCGTCAATATAACAATATTTCGGCATCTCCAAACTAATTCCTCTTGTACTAATATAACGAATGTTATTATCCGCTAAGTCAATTAACTCAAACCCAACATTTCTACATAAACATTTAACTTATTAGTTCAACATGATCCAAATATGTTCTAATCAAATCCTAATGATGACGATCCCTAACCTAGCCTATCACTTAAATCGAAAGCACTGAAAGATGTCATCAACGACCGAGCCGAGCTAAAAGTTTCAATAAGAATACTAATATATTTTCATTGACAAAAGTTTTCAATCATAATCGGCCGTAATTTCGCCTGCCAAATTTCCTTGTACCAATGGCTACGCGCCTCATCGAACAAACACTTTCACGGCTCTTCATACCTTTCGAATCGATACGCCTGTCATGGCACACTTCCGTGTTATTTATACTCCCGCTTCCCATTTTTTAAGATAACAAAAACATTCTCTCACTTCACCGCATATCATTCATTTTTGCGATTATTCCATGTTGAGTCGCTCGGGTCCCGAACTGCATTCACTTCTGAGAGTGAACGCAGATCCGCTTCTATCCCCGGCACGCATCGGCCCACGCCATCCTCGCACAAGTTGGAGCGCCAAATTGCCTTACGACACGTTATTTCGTTGTAACGGCCAACATTCTAGCCTGCTTGTTTTTGCATCACGTCGTGCCTGTTTTTTTTCTGTTTCTGGTAGTTAACAAATACGTATAAACATTTAAGATCTAATTTGTGTTGTGTTCGCTTATGCATTTTTTCGCTTCACGATTTCGTTGTGTTCGCGAGGATTTTTTTTCCTTTTCGCTTCAGCACCGCTTCGCTCCGTTACAGCTTTTGTTTATGTTTCGTTTTGAACGTCCGAAGCAATTATTTGTTGAAATTTTATTTGTTCGTTTTGAACTGAACAGTAAGAGCTTATGTTCGTTCATAAATATTGTCAAACTCTTTTTACTGTGAAACGAACGCTTTTGTTCTGGTGGTTGTATTTATTTATCTTTTTTTTTTTCTGTTTCTGTTTCTACAGTAAAACGAATTGATTTCTGACGAAACTTGATTCTAAACATTTTATATCAAAAGTTTCCTTATTATAAAATATTTGTTAGTTATTCATTATTCTGTAATACAAAAGACGCTTTTTTGGTCGTTTCAAGGTCATACTTAATATAATCGTTGTTCGTTTTTTGTTCTGAGCGGTTTCTTGCAGTGCCAAATTATTAACGTGTGCTTTTTTTTTAGCGGCGTTCGGTATTACAAAAGCCTATATTCAAATTTTTTTTTACCGTTTTTCTCTGTTCATTTTCATATTTGCTGCAGTTTTTAGTTTCTGTTTTATTCATATTTTAGTTGTTGGCTGTCAAATATTTTGTTCCCATTTTTGCATTGCAGTCCGAAATTCGCCAGATTACAAGTACAGTTTAGTCAAACATTTCCCTTTCTATACTGCAAAACTGACTGTTTAAAAGTATTTACATTCCGTACACTGCATGATTTATTGCTTCTAGTTCAAGTTTCCGCATGTAAAAGTAGACAGTAATCGGTCGAGCACTTTAAAGAGATTTGAGTAATTGCCTGGGTTTAATCGTTTCTATTTGTAAAATTAATATCGTCTCTGAAATACTGATAACTTCCCAACTGCTTTCAGCTAAACTACAGTTTCATTTTTAAATTTCACAAAACGTTAAGTTTCGTGATTCAAATTTTTTGAAGAACGCAGCTTTTCCGCTTCATTAAAATATTTGCTCGTGGTTCAAATATTTTTCATTTCGTACTACGCTTTACATTCAAACTATTTGTTGCATATTTATATTCAAACATTTGTTTCAGAAAATTAGTTTGGTTTTCGATCTGCATATCCATTCCAATCACGGTATGTTTTAAACGCTCACCGCATTCATTTCAATAGATACAACAAACATTGTTCTGGTCTCGTCAAACATTAACTCTGCGGGATTTCAACCAGAGCGGTCCTAAATCGACGTTGAGAGACGATAAATATGTTACATCGTGGATTACCACGAATCACCACTTCGCCGTCGCAAACGTATCCTCAATCCGGGCCCGAAAATACTCTATGACGCCTTGATGAACCGCTGGAAAAACGGCTAGCGATATGGGATAGTCCGACAAGAAGTACAAACCAAGATGCCGGACTCATGAAATTCTGTCGGTAAATTTCTCGACTTCAGCATGGTTGATTCAAAGACCGCTCTTAAGTCGCGTTCAAGAGCTTCAAGTGGTTGTGCATGATATTCATGTCAAGGAATGACTCTAAGCTGGGAGAAGATTTAAGCTACCGCGTTTCATTGAAAAACTGCCACCATCTTGGAAGGATTTCAAAAATTATCTCAAACACAAGAGAAAGTGGAGCTGGCCACCAAGACTTGATTGTTTCGGCTGAGATCATAAGACAATAGGTCAGTTCGAGAAGAAAGTCAGCGAAATCTAGAAGCTTAAGGGCAATGTTAGCGGTGGTTAGATTCAACCCAACAATAAGAGAAAGTCATCGCAAAGTCCAGAATGGACCGTCCAAGGCCTAAAGAAGTTCGCACATGGCGCTTCAACTCGTGGCAAGTCCGACATCGAAGCCAAAGATCACAGAGCCAAGAAACTAATTTAAAACACAGGCTAATATGGTGGAAAAGACCGACGTAAAGATATCAACTCACCGCATGATATCCGGCGTACATGCGGGAAACTGGGGAAAGGAGTGGTGATTGACATCGAGCAACTCGTCACATCTGTGCAAACAGATCGATGTTTTCATCCTACACAACCGTAAAGATAAAAACGGCATGGTAATCATCAACTGCAGCGAAGTGTCGAAAGATTTCTTCGGCGATTGCGACATCTGAAAGATCAGTGTGATACTTAACAGCGTTCCGCATGGTGTTTCATGTTCAGACCAATACCGTGCCTCCCAGCAAGAACGGTTTTGTCGGTTTTTGTGTATCCTATAAAAGCCAGAATTCTCAAAATGAGACATGAGGAGCGGTTATCCGAGCGACGGTTTGTTCAAGCCTAAATGTGCCGACCGCTGTAACTGAAGATTGATTTCAGAATAAAGCGTTCTTCTTATGCTGAGTCTCAACGATCGTGGCATGCTAATTGTGATAATAATGCTGCACATGGGTCAATAAAGAAATTAATGAATATGGACCTGCGTCGGGAGCTCGATCGTCTAAATGAGAAATGCCAAGTGTGTGTTGAATCTAAATTTTCTAAGCCCCTTCCACTGTGGATAATAGGACTCAAACTGACGAACATACAATGTATATATGCCACATAAATCAATATCGTCAAGAGGTGGTATGGGTGACATTTTATTACTTTTATAGAGATGTTGATTGTCATAAAGATTGTTATGTTTACTTGCTGTATGTACATTAGTCGAACGCCAAATCTTATATTTCGTTGAAACTCAATAAACAAGAAAAATAAAACTAAGTATGAGTGATAGAGGAGGGTGAATGCAATCAATGGAGAAATTGAAAATTATTTGGTAATATCGTCATCAAATGACTATATTTCCTACATACCACACCCAATGAGTAAGAAGAAATTCTATTTTAAAGCAAATGAATACATTGTTAGAATAGTTCCGTTCACCATTAATTTGTGGGGAAGTCGTTTAACTAAAATTTTATTTTAAATAGAGTACCCTACAGTGAAGATACAACAAACCCTATGAGAAATGGGAAAAGGTGGAACATGTTCAACTAATTATCCCAAAGGTGGGTGTCATTTATGTCATGCTCCTAAACCTAAAAGGTTAAGGTAGGAACAAAGATTCTTTGATCAGTGTTTTTGTATCTAATATGCTCTAACAGTTAACATATCGCTTTTCTGTTCATGTCGGATCCGACATGACATGTTTGAATGTTACGAATTGGTTGAATCAAGATGCCGTTTTTGAAAAATATATTCATATAACATAGTATATGAGGCAATTGATAATAATAAGAGTGGTCTCCAATATTAATTATATCAGAATTGATCCAATAGAGGATGAACCTGACCTAGTAAAGACAAAGGACTTGCCATGTCTGACCCGATTTTTTAACGTATATGGAAAATGAGGCCCAGATATTCAAAGAAGCCAGATTCTCGCTTAAGCCCTGCTCGAAAGAAGTTATCAATAGTGAAGTTGAATCCATCTTGTCAAATCATACATGGAATTGGTCGACCTTCCTCCCGGTAATAAACCAATTAAGCATGTAAGTGGATTTTTCAAGAGGAAAATGAGTTTTGATTTGGTGCCATGATAAAGATATGTCAGCCGTAAAAGGATACAAGCAATGAGAATATCTTGATTATTTTGATACTTATTCAATTGCTACTAGAATTACATCTATAAGGATGCTAATTGCTATAAAGAAATGGGTGTATAAGCTTAAAAACCACTCAAATGATGTGAAAACCACTTCTAAACAGAGATTTGAAGAAGAATATTTGGAACAACTGGCGTTCATTGTTCCGATAAAGAGTTTGTAAAGTGAAATTGGCTTTGACTGGTCACCAAGTGATTTGAAATACACCAAAACATGAGATATGGTAATTCAAAAAGTCATGTTGTCGAATGTATTTAAGATTGACTGAGGGCATGCAATGTGGCATGTTAAGAAACTCAATTTATGTTTGGTCATTTCTTTATAACACATATGTAATTGACATGTTATAATAGCAAGATGAAAAAGATGATCATAAGAAAAATCAAATGTCATGCAGTGTAAATTAGAAATGAAAGATATGTGTCACGTTATTTTAGGAGTTAAAATCCACAAGATGAACTATATTTAGCTCTATCACAATCCCATTAGGTTTGAACCATCTTAGAAAAACATGTTAATCAGTATTGTAATCAAGAAGACTGCGATAGATGTCATCTCTACATCTTCAAGAACATCGCGAAAACAGTTCAAAAATGAATACAATAGTATACTAGGCGCTTTAATGTATGTCATGAATCGACTAGGCCTATTATAGTCGCAGTGCCAGCAAGCCGTTGATTTACGCTAGTCCAAATGAAAACACGGCGTTTATGAAGCTTTATCAGCTACTAAAGATGTTCTAAGATTATAAAAAGTGCTTTATCAGTAATATCCGGCACTGAATGATACTCGTGATACCGATAACTGATCAAATGACAAAATCAACAAGCGGATATGTATTCACACCGCAAGAATAGTTCTTAAACTATCCAAACAAACTTTGTATTGCCAGATCCACTATGGAATCGTAATTTATCGCGGATAAAGCTTCGCGAAGAAGCCGTAGTGGCTTTGAAATTCGAAGATATTCCTCATCAAGCCTAAACCGCCCGCTATATGTATACACTGTGATAGCCAAGCGCAATAGGAAGGGCAAGGAATGTCATGTATAATGGTGTCTCGACACATAACAAGACATGACAATCGTAAGACAACTTCTTTCAGTTGAATTATCACCATTGACTATGGAAGTCAAAAGATAATATTGCTGATCCATCGATAAAAAGGCCTGTCTAGAGATGATTGTAAACATCAAGGGAATGTCGATACCTCTAAAGTCATCATAGCGACAATCTCTACTCTATAACTGAGATCCCAGATCTAGGTTCAAAGGGACAACCAAGTTATGAAGACAAAGGTAGTACGCCTAATTTTTTACCCATTCCTTGATAAGTACAGACAATATTAATATGTAAAGGTTAAGCAAAGCTAATGATTTATGAACTATATGTTCGTAAATCACCATGTGAGTGTGGGAAGTGAGGGTCGTCAGAGAATTGCAAAGGCCGAATTTTAAAACACTCATGAAACCGTGCAGTTCATGGCCAAAACGAACACAACAGTGAGAACCAATTTTGTTCGAGAAATAGTTGTGTGATTTCTATTGTCTAGGCTTACACGAAAGGTCGACAGTTCAAAGACATCAAGTCTACTGATTGACCGAGTAAGTCCGGGAGCAGGCTTCACTCAAGGAAAGTTCAAAGTCCTTTCATACCACTTATCCTCGATGCAACGCTTTCATGGAATTATCGTGATTTGCGACTTCATGCATACACTGAGTATTTGATATCAGAACTTTTCATTCATGTGGGGGATTGTCGACTTTGCTTCACAAAATTCCTTTAAATGAATGAAAAGATGTGTCCTCATCTAACAAAACACTTTACTGTCTATACCTTTCAACCGATACGCCTCGTCGCAGCATACTTCCCGCGCTATTTATACTCCGCTTTTCCTCTATTTTTAAGATAACAAAACATTCTCCTACTTCACCGCATATCATTCATTTTTCGTGGTGATTATTCCAAGTCGAAGCCCGCTTGGGGTCCTCCGATCCGTGACCACTTCTGAGGAACGATCCGCTCTATCCTCGAAGACGCCCATCATTCACTCATCCCTGGGTGACAAGTTGAGGGGGCCACCATTCCGGCGACAATGATGCTATTTCGCTGGGCTTAATAACATTCTATTTGTTTGTTTTTGCATCGCCGCCTGTTTGTTTTTTCATGGTATGCGAACAAATACGACAACAATAACAAATAAGAGATATTTTTTATCAAAACTTTTGATTCAAAAATAAGTTGGAACATTAAAAAATTGCCTTCAAAACATTCTCAAATCCATTTCAAATCAGTTTCATATCAAATGTGATCCAAACAATTTCATATCAAATGTGATCCAAACAATTTCATATCAAATTTCGATTCAAACGCTTTCATATCAAAGTCCAAAATCAAATACATTTCAAATTTTTTTTTTTCGTCATCAAGATTGAATTCAGGCTCACGGCGTGACTTTCAAATTGGAAGCGGCTAGCAACAAATTGTCTTTTATGCCGATTGTAATCCAAACATTACTAGTACTAGTAATCTCTAATCGAAACTCCCAGCGCAGTGCTCAAATCACTCAGATTGCTTACAAATAACGTAAAGGTCAACTATTTTTCCTGCTGATATGGGCCATAAAGAAGAGGACTATTATTCCCGCTTCAGCAGAAATTAACTAACTAGAAATAAATATTTCATTCAAAAAATCTAAATATAAAACATCATATACCTACATTTTCTTCATAAACAAAAACAAATCTCAAAAGTACTAATCATAAAACTACTATGTGATCCATGGATAATCAAATAAATAAAGTAAAACTTTTCATAAACCAAGATTATATATAATTCAATTAAAAATTTTCATCATCAAAATGGCTAAAACACACCATTTTTACCAAAGGAGTACTCAAAGCTTTGAAAGAGTTAATCCGAAGAATTTACTCAATGAAATGATTTATCCTAAAAAATGGGCAGGCAAAGAAATCCAACTATCATCATTACTTATTTATTCTTAAACTACAATTTGATATTCTAACAATAATATTATTTTAATTTTTAATCCATAATAATAAAAGTTAATGTAAATATTTTATAAATTTTATGATTTATAAAGTTTATTCTATCAACATTATTTTGTTCACCTCAAATATATTGACAACTTTTCAAATGATAACTATTTGAATTAGGTAGTTTTTCAAAATTTATAAAACTCATTCCTTTCAGCTCTTATTTTAATAATTTATTTATTTATTTATTTTTATGCTCTTTAATTTGAACTAAATTCTTTACTAAAAAAATAATATTAATAATATTTATAAATTATATTATTACACACTCATTTATCTTTTTAATTTAACAATTATCATAATTTGACAACAAGTATTATTAATGTATCTTATTTCATAATAATTGCTCAATAATTATTCTAATCTATATTCCTTATCTAAATGAATTCTAAATTTTATTAAGATATTTATTTGCAAAAATACATATATCTTTCAAATACTTATCAAATACAAGGTTTATAAAATTTAACATTTTCAAATTTATCTTATTTGTTTATTATTATTTTCTTTCAAAATTATCTCAAATATTTGCTTTTTTTTTTTTTTCTAAATAAACCTTGAATATCTAACATTTTTTTCAAGATCCATTGATAAACTTAATTTCCTAGATTTCTTATACCTAAGCTCTTGACTTATGAAGGTTTTAGTCTATATATATATATATATAGAGAGAGTATATATATATATATATATATATATATATATATATATAATTTTTGTTTTGTTTTTTTTCTAAATGTGTTCCTTACTTTCCTTTTTTTTGGTTAAATTGTTCTCGCTTTTTTTTTTTTTTAATTCACAACTCAAAGCCTACTAAGCATACCTTTTTTTCTTTTTTTTCATTCACAAACTCATAAATTACAGCCAAGCTTCTACCTTTTTTTTCTTTTTACCTTTAATTCTCATACTCAAAGCAATTATATACGACACCCACTAACCATTATTTTGTTTTATTTCATTTTTTAAGAAAACGAGTGTAATATAAATTTAACTTTAGGCTTAATCTAAACTTAAAGAAAAATTAAAAGAATCTACATAAAAGAATTCTAAAATAATAAGGGAAAGATCTACCTTTCAAATTTCTTCTTCAATCTCATAGATTCGAAGTCTTAGGTTTTTGATTCTCTTGAAATTCACTTCTTCAAATCCTAGATTTAACGACTTTGTTTTCTGTATATTTGCTGATCAAGAGATGGAGGCTACTTCGTGAGAATTACAAAAAGGTTTATTATTTTTTTTCTATTTATACTTAGGGTTCCTTAGGAGAATTATTCTTATACCCTTACTTTAATTTTAAATAATTATATTTTTTCTACCCTTAAAAATAATTATGGGATATCACACTATTTTCAAAACATAACCAGAATTTCCTGTACATAGAGCTCCCCATAGACGAATTTCTGGGCACAATGGGGTCTAAATTTGAATACAATTATTTAAGGAAATTTGTTTTCCTTAAGTTTAGTTTATCCAAAAATTTGAATTACTCAATTTGGATTAGTGAAACTCAACTTATGGCCTAAATACCAAAACTGTCCCAAAACACCAAAACTGTACCAAACCAGAACCAGTATTTGTCCGAAAATAAAGCCTTACTTTGATGAATTTCTAGGTCCAATGGGATCCAAATTTGAATGCACTTATTTCAAGGAAATTTGTTTTCCTAGAAGTCTAGTTTATCCAAAAATTTGAATCACTCAATTTGGATGAGTAATGATCAAGTTATGGCCAAAACAAAAACATAAGTTTTGGAAAATTTTGACAACATCTCCCCTAAAACCCCAACATTTCCTTTATACAAAAATTTCTCAAAACCAATCATAATCAAAGCAAAAAGGCTGCTTGAACTCTAACTCATACATATATATACAAAAGTAGGGTTTTACCAAACCCAAACATAATCAAAGAGGAAGTTAGGGCTAGTTTCCATACCTTAAATCTCTTGAAGCTTCAAACCCTAACTTTCTCCTTCACTTAGCTTGAATAAAAACCTTGGAGAGCACAAAAGCCAACTAATCTCCTCTTCTCCTCCACCAGACATGCCTTACCTCTCCTCTTTTCCAAATGAGAAAATCTCTCATTCTAAAGACCAAATGTGGTCTTAACCCCTTTTGTCTGGGGTGGCCATGTTTGGCTCCCTATTTTGCTTAAGTTTCCTCATTTTTTGCATTTAATCCTTAAACTCCCTCTCTATTTGACATTCAACTTATTACATTTATACTTTGGCATATATTTTTCTTCATTTATGACATTTGGGTTCTCATTTGACAATTATATATATATTTCACTTAGCATTTAAATTTAGAAAAATTCAAATTTAACTTGTGTTATACCCAAACATATCATTAAACTACTAGCTTTACCTGGGAAAATTTTAACTAATTATGCGAATTCTCACTTTAAAACCTTTTATTTTTCTCACTTAAAACCAATAAAATATCAATAAATAAAATAAAATTTTATAATAGCATAAAATGTTATAAACTAAAATAATAAAACGAAAATGCTATTTTTGGGGATTTGCTACTTATGATGTAAAACTTGAATGATTGAAAAATAGTGGATAAAAGCTTACTTCTTGACTCAAGACATAGAATATAAATAATTTCCCAACATTTATAGCGCAGAGTTGGCCTAATTTTTTTTGGTGATGCCCAACATCTCCCACACAGAATACTTGCTGTATGTCCCAACATGAACCTCTGTGGTGTGGCTCTTTAGATTTGACGTTGAAATGTGTTTTTGGTCACTTCACACAGGTTTTTCTTATGCATCACAATTCTAGGGCCTACTTTCTTAGAGGCTCACAGACCCTCGTACATATGACCTTCATCTAGTGTAGGTTGTTTCCTTCTTCACTTACAAGACTTTTCATTCCTTTGACTTGAAAGCTAGCAAAGTTAGAGAACTAGTAAAACAATTCAAGGAAATCGGAATTATACCTATGAGAATAATTCTTGAATTTCTTTCTTTGTCTGAATTGCAAATAGACTTAGCATCCTTTGTAGCTCTTCTTCCAAATTTAGTTTTCTCTAAACTAGGCATTGCTTCTTCCTTCAGATTCTTTGTTTTCTGGTTTTCTTCAGGCAATTAATTCAAATAGTTGTTGTTTCTCCATATAGTCGCTTTGCATTATTATTTTGAAAGCATACTGTTTTACGAACACATGCAATTTGTTACTATTTCGAGATAAGAGGAGGGACTACAAACCTTGGAGGCATTTTTCTTCTTGAAGAATTGTTCATGCCCTTTTCCCCAGGAGAAGTATGTCTCTGTTTTGGAGAAACATTATTTCCCTTAGAGGATTTCTCCTTCTATATCTATGTTTTGGAATCATATACTTCCATTATTTTTCTCCTCTTTCGCTTCAAGGTACACTCCTCTTTCTGCATCCATATTATTTTTATAAGTCAAGTATTGCTTAGGAATCTATACCTTTCTTATCCTAAGGCTTGGTGAAATTCCTCTTGCCTTCTTCGAATCTATCAATGCCTTGAAGTTAAAAGTAGTTGTGTTGATTGAAGCTACTGGTGAGTATGAGTCTCCATCAATTAATATGACTTCATTTTTTCTAGGGAATTTTACCATGACTTTCTTTTTCTATAGGAACTTCACCATGACTCTATATATTTTCTCCAAAGAGCATCACCACGCACTTCCTTTTCTCCAAGGAACCTTTTAGTATTCCCTGTCGAATTTCCTGGGTTTCAATGTGACATTCCCCAAAACTCCCAGTAAGTGCATACTACTTATTCTAGGATTTGTAATACTTACAATAGACTTTTTCCTAAACTCTTATTTTGGGGAGTTAGTATCCTATATACTAATGAACTTCTTCTTCACAAGGAATTCTCGCCTTAGCCACACGCATGGATATCGGGGCTTGCATAGAAACTTGTGACTTCTTCCTAGGTCGTGGAGGTGCTGCACAACAAGTTAGAGAATTTGTTGTCCCCTATTAACACCCATACTCCAAAGGGTGGCATGTCTCCTTGAGCCTTAGTAGAAGGGGAAGTGGCTCATTATTCACCTGTGCTGTGGGGAAGGATTTAGATTGATCTACCTTTAACCTAGCCTTTGATCACCCTAAACTCGCCCGTTTAACTGGCCTACTTAACCTTCAATTTTGACTTTGCGTCAACCATTTGAGTCAAGTTGTTCAAAACGGAAGCACTGTTACCAAGCTTTGGTTTTTTCAATTTCTCATCAATGCTCCCAAATCATCAATGAATAGAGAAATGATTTCAGGCTCCACTATTATTGAACAATTTCCATGTTTGAGTAGCATTAAACTCGTAGTTCGATGACTTACAAATATACCTTACTCTAAAACACGCATCTTCAACAAAGATAGGTCCACTAGGTGTGCCAAAATGTTGTAAGTATTTTTATTTTCACATCTAACATACAAAATGAAAGCATGTCAAGCATGCATGCTAGGAAATTAAAATGTTTCCAAACTGAAACTATACTGAAATTAAACTTCTTAATTAGACAAAATGAGTTCCCTGGTTTCCTTAACAGTTCCCCATAATCTAAGCAGATGATGAAAATGTAGAGATTGCAGGAATGAAAGTTGGAAATAATGTTGAATTCCACTGAGACTGAATGAAATGAATAATGCTGAGAAATTGAAAGTGAACTGTATAAACTTGGAAAATATATTGTCGAATGCTACTAAATAATTTGGTGCTGATTTAATGTGACTCCTGTGCCAGATTATTGAAATTGAGTTCAATTCGAAAAGCTAAGAAATGATAAATAGATCGTCATTCCCCGAATTGATTGATCGATTGATCAGTTGCTGATTTGTCAGATCGGTTGGTTGGTTTATTTGTGAGAACCCCTTTCTTTATAGACATTCGTATTAACCGCTTAAAGTTCCATTTTCTCCACTCATCCACTTCAAATAATTGCCCTGTTTGTATTATAGAGAAGCTTGTTCCTCAAGTAAATTTCCACGCCTCATTAGGAGGCCTGCTCGGCTGAAATGCCACATTTGGATTAGAGGCTTGTTCTCAAGAAATTTTCACTGCCAAATAACTCGCCCATTCTTTCGCTACTGACATTTGAGAAAAGTCTCGCTTGACCTCATAAATTTTAAAATTTTTAAAAATACCCCAAACATTTATATGGGTTATTCAAATGGATCTAGTTCATCTCTGGTATTTTAATCATGTCACTTAACTCCAAATGACACTTGTGGATCAAGTCACCTTAACTTGGTGTAAACAATCCATGATAAACAAGTCCCCATGTACTTATCCCCATCTCCACATTATAACTATATCCCTAGGGATAAATTATTCATATTTGTTCTTTATCACTATTTGACTAAGGAAAAAGTATTTTATTTAAAAGACTTTGAGAAACCCAATTTCAAATTTTTTATCAATCTTGATCAATTTCTGAATTGATTTATTAAATGCTTTTCTTATTTCTCTCCCACAAAAATGTCACTTTTAATGATAAGAATACATGAAAATAGCAAATATGTTTTTACTTCAAATATATTATTTAAAAAATACATGGTAACATTAGAATCCAGAGTTATGTGATATCTTTAATCTAAATATTTATGTTTTTGTGATTTTCCAAATATACAAAAAGCACTGGAATTGTGTGGGAATGCGAGGGCGGTTAGAAATTATAGCTTCCAAACCTAAACTATGCCGAAATCAACATCTTCAGCTTAAACGACCTGCCAGTTCTTTGAAGCCTTTAAATCTAAGTCGAAAATACTTTGAAAATTTGACCAACTTGAAACTAAGAAAATCCTGGGGATCAATAGTTTGAAGACAAATGTAAATTAACAGAATTGACTAAATGAAATATTGAAGCGAAAGCTTGAGTAACATATGTGTAAAGAAAATATGCAAAACTAAATTTAGGAATCTAAAAAATAGGTTATTTGAAATTGTAAAAGAATAAGACAAATGATGAAATGCTCTGGCCACGAATGTTGATTGATCCTCTCTTTTGCTCACGATGTTGAGTCTGGCACATAGAGCGTTCTGAGATAATTCATAAATCTCACCGTCTTGATAAGTGCTCACATTCCACTAGTCTTGTTCTCACAAGCAACTTCTCCGCTCAAAGTCTTGTTACGGCAAACTACCACTTCGATAATTGCTCACATACTCTACCATATCATGTTTTGGAGAACAAGTCTCCTTTGAGACAAAGTCTCAATATCCTTAGTTGGCTTCTTTGACAAATTATTTAAAAATTCCAGAAATGTCCCTAGACCTTTTTATGGGTTGATTCTCATGGGCTTGGGCTTTCTTAGGTTGTGTTGGGTTTAGTTTGGGCTTGATATATCCATTCGGCCCATTCCACTACCATTTGGGCATAATAGTTATTTAAATATCGTTTGAGCCCCGAATTTATTTTAGTATGACAATTGCCCTACATACAATATGACCCATAGGCCACATGTTTGGCATCAAAATAACTATATGTCAAAGGCTTCATTTGCTCTTATCTTATCATTTTGCCATATGAGACCCAAAGTGCAACTTACCCCCCTTGGATGTGGATTATCCATGAAGAGACGGGCCAAAACCCAGAGCTGATTTGATGAGTTAGAAAAAGCGAGCTAATACCTCGAGAAAAGCCTCCCACTGATTTTTCTTTCAAACTTGCAACTTTTGATGTCCCTCATTATCCACAACCAATTCCTTTCACATCAAAAGACTCTCCTTTGGGATTTGAAAAGTTCATAGGAAGAAATCCATTTGATTTACGTACTAAACCTTCCACGCTCCCCTCTTCAACTTCTTCTTCTTTCTTTTCTTCCTCCCCCTCTTCTAAATCTCATTCCAAGTTGAGAATCTCTTATTTGTCCCGGTGGCAGCGTTCTTTGCCTAGTCAGCCGATGTCTCTATTGTTCCTCTGGGCCCGAGTCATCATTCTTTGTGACTCGAGCGGAATCTTGTCTCTTCTAGCATAAGTTTGCAGTTTTTCGGCCATCATATATTAGAACTCTCTGTTGCTAGAAGGTAGATTCATCCCTTTTTGTCGAAATGATTTGCGATGAATGTTCCATATGACCTCTAAGGAATATTGAGTGATTCATCCATAATAAAGAGAAATCCGATAATCCAAGAGTTTTCCCTAAGATCTCCAAGAAATAGGAAATTTTTCGGTTTTTTAGAGCTCCAAATCCTTCGTTCTTCAATGAAAAAGTCTTTAAAAAAAAAATCAATAAAGACCATTGTTTGTATTTTAGAACTCCAAATCCTTTGTTTTTCAACGAAAAAAGTCTTTAAGAAATCAAGAAATACCATTTTTCATTTTTTAGAACTCAAAATCCTTTGTTCTTCAACGAAAAAGTTTAAAATCAAAATAAGATGCGGTTCATGCAAAAGCTTTTCCCCTTTGTATGAAAATCTCGGTCTCTCTCTCTACACTAGATCTTTTCTCCTCGTCTACCAACAGAAACATTGTAAAGGTAACTCCTCACCCTTACCATTTGATGGACTTAAAGAAGTTGCATTTCTTGATTAGGTGGCAAGCGCCCAGCCTTGTTATGTTGAGACTTAGTGACATTTACGGATGCACACTCACAAGCATGATGACGCATTCACAAGCGTGATAATTACATTAGTGGACCAAGGTGGCATTAGGCCTACCTTTGGAAGAGTGTTTGTGTGTGGATGATAATATCTTTGTCTATCAGAGTCTGACTCACGGAAAGGGTTGCAGTTAAACAGTGGTTGAAAGCCTACTATTTATTATATATATTGCACTGTTATTTGTTGGGGAAAAACTTGTAAGAAACCTGCTTTGACTCAAAACATTAGGATAGAAAAGGTATTACGTTGGAGAAAAGTGAATATTTGAGAACAATAGTAGCTGAAAAGCCTACCTTGACTCAAAACATTAAGATAGCAACCATTTCCCTAACACTTCCCCTCTAAAGGCCGTGGTGTCGATGTTGCTTCCTTCCTTCGACGCGACGAACAATGGCTTTGCCATGGCGAACCCCTTATATCTTGTGAAAGGATAGCTTCACTACTGACGAACTGAGGGCTGATCTTTAACTCATCTTGCTATTTACTCGACAAACCTTACGTAGGGATTTTTTCCGAGAGTACGCATCTCATGCAAAGCATAGCGGAATATAAAAAAATACAAAAAAAATCTCATCCATGGATCTTCTTGAATCATTCAAATCCGAATAACCAAGCCACAAGGTGTTTAAAGCCCCATTCTGCATTTTGTGAGACTAGAAGCATTTGGTGCTGAATGATGCTTTCTTTGGAAGATGCAGTGAAACCACGAGTGCTTCAAGTGTAGCACCTCATTAGTGATCCCACCTGAGTTGGAAAGAAAACCTCAAAGGAGATGGGTAAGGCTTGATCTATGTTACTAGCCAAGATCAAGCCTTTTGAGAGAAGGCTAAAGGAGATGAGATAAATGTTTTCTCTCTTCTTCCAAGTGTGAATGACGGCTCTATCTTTAGGGTCCAAATGTTTGGCTTATATATATGAGCTAAACACATGAAGGAAATGACCATAGTGCCCCTCATTAAAAAGGGGGGTTTGCATACATGCATCCCTATGCATGTAGTGTGCATCCTCATGGGCTTTAGGCCCAAGAATGAGTCCAATGACCTATACGGTCATCCAAATGACCCCGGGATTCTCCTAATCCCTAAATGGTCCAATCCCTAATCATTATTCTTCAATTCGGATCTTATCCAAATTACCGTCTCTTAGCTTGGATCCTATCTAAGACCATTTTGTTCCTTCTTCAAACCTTCTAAGTGTGTGACCCATTAAGTTTTCGGTTATATTGGCTACTTGAATCAACCCTTTGATTCGAATGAAGGTCAGTAGTTGCGACGACGTATGTTGCGGTTGGTGCGAAAAGTCAAAAGGGTTGTGCGAACATTTCCATATGCAATATATTGTGCAATGTTATCCTTTGACTCCATACTATACCCGACTTAGTTCAGAGCATGGACTATGCATCTGCTCCCACTAGATGAACTAGCCCAAGTGTATTTATCTTTTCTCTGAGATCCATTACTCATAAAGCATGCCACTGAAGACTCTTCTTCAAGACATGATTACTCTGGCCATAGATTCTAAGTAATAATTTCTACAAGATGGCTTAGGGTATACCCTCCTTCTATCGTGGGGTGGTGAATCAGCTATTGGCTACTTTCAGTGCAGCCGAATACCTTAAGTTATACTGATCATCACCTTACTAGTAACCTCTCTTGAGGCAATACGGATCGAAGTCAAATTATAGAATTGGTATCCAAGATACCATTGAGCACCTCAAGTCTAAGGATACTTGCACCATTGCTATGATGAGACTATCATTGATGTTAGAATAGATAATCCATAAGATTGTCTCATAGTGGGTCTCCGATGAACTTAGCTACATTTAGTAAGCATTTACTTGTCTACTCTTATCATCACAATGATCCGCGATTTATAAAATCATATGTGATCATATCGAGTATAACATGTCTTTGGTTGTCAGGATCGATAATGTCAATCTTGTTGATCATATGACTAGAATAGTTTAGATACTACATAATTACACATAATAGGAATCTCACTATCATGATCCAGTTGGTTTACATTTCTGTTATGTGCTAATGCAGGACTTCATTAATTTGATTTAAGATCGCTATCCATTCATATATATTAAATGAACATCAAAGAAATGAATATGCGTTTATTATAAATGAATATAAGACGTACAATAAGTGCTAAAGGTGATGACCTTTAGAGCATTTCTCTAACACCTTCTCCTTCGTAGTGGTGAACCACTTCGTCATGATGAGCAAATTGTTGCAGATTAACAACTTCCTCTTAACTTGATTTCTTCCTTCACTTTAAACTCTACCTCCTTGGACATTATTTTTGGGTGGATTCTTGAAAGGGTGAAATTTACGACGAAAAGACAAGCGATGCTCCACCAAGCACGTGACACGGAATCTTGTCATAATTCAAACAAATGATCTTTGAACTCTTGTAATATTGCAATAATCCATTCCTTTAAGTTGGAAGGCAGCAAGGAACTAATATATGTAATCCTCGGCTCTTCTATAGTGCCGAGGTTCACTTCCTCCATGGGATCATGTACTTGAGGCTGCATGTCTTTGAACTTAGGAGGGGCTTGTTCCAAAGCATCCATTTGTATTTCTTCATCTTCTTCATATGCATCCCCTTCAAAAATCATCTCAGCTTGTCCTGGAGGTGCTATTCTTTAATCCTTTCAATAGTCTACTGCACTTTCATTTTGAATATGGCAGTTGCAACTAATGTCTTTTCTTCTTGAGAGTAATCAATCATCATCGATCTCCTCGATGATTGGACCACTCGTCGGCCTGTAAGGCATGATTGTAGTCACCTTTAGGAGTTTGGCCTCCTCCGTTTGGATTTCCATAGAGCTCTTTGAGTCGATGTATGCTTTCCTTGGGACCCCATCTTTCTTTCTCCCAATGAACTTGATCGAACCCAATTCTTGATTATAATACCTAGCCTCCACAAAACCTATAGCTACTATGAAGGTCTGCTTGTCTACTACCACCACTTCCACTTCATTACCTTTCCAAAATAGTAAGAAATGGTGAAAAGAGGACGACACACACCAGTTGGCATGAATCCAGTCTCTCCCTAACAAAATGTTGTAGTTTGCTGTAGAGTCTATCACAAAGAAGATACATAATGCAGTTTTGCTGCCAATGGTGATATCAATAGGTAGTATCCCCAAGGTCTTGGATACTTCTCCAATAAAGGCAGACAAAGTCACCTCTGTTTCTATAAGATCACTAATGTTTGTTTTCAGAGCTCTTAACATCCTCATTGGCATTACATTTACCATTGGTCCATTATCTATCATAACCTTGGATACCGATCTGCCATTGAGATGGGCTCTTACATTCAAAGGCTTTATGTGCCTCATCATTTCTATAGAGGGTTTCTCAAGTATCGCCTTTTGGGGTCTACATTCTTTAGAGGATTCTATGGTAACCCCATTGTAGCCCTCATCTTCCTTTGTAGCAGGGTGTTTCCCTTCCACCTCCACTAGGTCTTCCTCTGCCTTTTTTGACTTGAAGATAGTTAGAAATGTTAAAAAAACAGTGGAACAATTTAAAGATATAGTGATTTCACCTATTAATAAGGCCTTCGTGTCCATCACTTCATTTACACTGCTCATTGACTTCATATCCTCAGTAGCTTCCTCCTAAATTTTGTTTTTTCCGAGCTATAAACCGTTCCTTCCTTCACTTTCTCTAACTTCGTGGAATCTTCCTTTCTGATTTCCATAGGTACGTCAATGAGCTGCCTTCTTTCAATTGATGTTTACCTCTGCATCCTCCTCTTTTAAGTCATGGACAACCTTTGGGGAAATTTTTTGTGTTGTACTACATGCCACCTTTGACCAGGAGAAACCATAGGAGGAATGATATACCTCACACTCCTTTCATTCTCTATAACCCCTTCCTTGGAAAAAAATAGGTTTGTTTCCCACCATATCTGTGACGCCCCCAACTCGGCATAGGGTGTCAAGTGAGGGGTCGCTTTTTTTTTTTTCCCCCCGTATATACTTTAAGCTAGTTCATTCATATAATGTTAAACAATTAACTTGTATTACATTACGTAGCGCGGATTACAAAATATATACAAGCTCCATATATGGAACGATTCGACATTTACAATATTTACATTGGTTTACAGAATTTCATATACAAAATAGACCTAAAGGTCTTCAGTGAGCACTGATGATGTGTGGCCTTTGGCTAATACGATGTGGATTCTTACGCGTTCTACGATTTCTCTTACTATATACGGATTGAACACCGTGCTAAGCTTCACAGCAGTGGGAATATGACTTCTATTAAGTCACCACCCATTTTCTGTCTAAATGCATATAACACATATAACATTTACAGATTCTTATCATTTCTCATATATATATACTTTTCATGTAATCTTGTACTTTTACTTCTTGTTCTTGTAACTGTATACTATCATCGCATAGCAGTGCTATGCTTCTCATATCATGTCATGTATTCTCGCTTCCTTTGCATATACTGTCATTTTTCTTTTATGTTCATGCATAAACCTTAGAAGTGGATCACGAGGAAACCATGAGGGCAGAAGGTGCTTTGTATTCAGCATGAAGCGGTGGTCGCGAGGGCGTATATTCAGCATGCGGCTTGAGTGGTCCATGAGGGCCGAGAAGCTATATTCAGTATCTGGCTTGATGGTCATGAGGGCGAGGCGTTGTGATATAATATACCACCCCAGGTATCATCGACATACGAGGCAGTGACCTATTCCATGAGGGCCGGGCGTTGTTGGTGACCACTACGGGGCCACCGTGATCAAGCCGGGATCTATGTCGCCGACCCAACGGGGCCTCGATGTCCGAAGCTTGTATCTTCTGAGGCTTATTTTTTACAATAGGCATGCCCATCTATCATCTCTTAGGTTCTAAGCGGACAATCCAATGTGTATTTTATGTTCGAGTATATATCTCGTATTAGAATAATTATTGTCATTTGAGTGTCATATGGGATATATATATATACTCTGATCATATTTTCATATCTCATTATATGCATAAATAAGCTATCTTCACCATGTATGTATGAGTTGTTATGAATTCATAATAGGCATTCTAATAGATAAGCTATGGTTACCTGTACTGCCTACTGTTTTCCGTGTTTTTTGGAACTAATATGAGTTCCAATCTTATCAAGATGTCTATTGATGAATTCTTGACTCAATGGGCTTTCCATAGAGTCCAAGAACACTCGAATCGGAGTTCAGACGAAGAAGTTATGACCTTCCGAAGTTGGAGGTCATCACGCTGATCGATCTTGACGAGTGACACAGGCCCGACGAGCCTTTGAAGTGACGAGCTCGATCGACACCTCGATCCTAACATCAATATCTTCCTCAGGCATATGGATGGATTCTTGACTCCAATGGATTTCCATAGAATCGAGAACACCCGAATCGGAGTTCAAGCCGAAGGAGATATGACCTTAGAAGTTGAAGGCCATCTGCGGTCGATCTTAATGGCGACTGAATTGACGAGCTGCTTGAAGTGACTTAGGCTCAGTCTGACACCTCGGTCTAACAACTACTACCCTCCAGCAGCATATGAATGGATTCTTGACTCAATGGGCTTTCCATAGAGTCGAGAACACCAATCGGAGTTCAAGCGAAGGAGATATGACCTTCGAAGTTGGAGGTCATACTTGATCGTTCTGACAGAGCTGACTGGTGACGAAATTTTGCACTGAAGTGACAGGCTCAGTCTGACATCTAATATATCTTCCTCGCGGAGGCATATGGATGGATTTTTTTAACTGATGGTGGGCTTTATAGAGTCGAGAAGCAATTTCGAATCGGGTTGAGCGAAGGAGATGGCGGCAGAAGTTGGAGGTCATGCGCGATCGATCTTGACGGCGGCACGGGTGACGGTACCGCGTGACGAGCTCGGTGACACCTTGGTCTGACATCTAATATCTTCCTCGGGCATATGGATGGATTCTTGACTCAATGGGATTTCCATAGAGTCAGAACACCAATCGGAGTTCAGCGAAGGAGATACTGACCTTAAGTTGGAGGTCATGCGCGATCATTCTTGACGGTGACTGGGCCGACTAGCTACTGCGAGTGATGAGCTCGGTCACGATACCTCAGTCTGACATCTAATATCTTTCTCAGGCATATGGATGGATTCTTGACTCAATGGGCTTTCCATAGAGTCGAGAACGCAAATCGGAGTTCAAGCGAAGGAGATATGACCTTAGAAGTTTGAGGTCATCTGTGATCGATCTTGGCGACTGGAGCCCAGTGGCTGCGAAGTGACGAGCTCGGCTCTGAGACCAGGCCCAGGCCTCTTCGGGCGGCTAAAGCTCTACATGGCGAGTTGAGCTCTGCATGGCGAGTTGAGCTGCGCATGTGAGTTGAGCTCTGCTGGCGAGTTAATTCTTCGGGCGGCTGTGACCTACATTTGCGATCTATAGGGTGACCCTTCACCCATTTAATTGTTCAGAGTTAAAAGACCATAACTTGGTCTACAGGGAGTTCAGATTAGAGAGATTTAAAAGCCCTAACATCAAGTTCATGGACGTGGCTACAGTTTCTCAGAAGGACTTACTGCCAAATTCTCTTTATTTATGACCAAAAACCCGTTCTAAAATTACAATTTAGTTGACTAATTTGAATGGTACGACCCGACCAGTTGGCGAGTTGACCTCGGTAAAGGACCATAACTTGGTCTAGAGGTCCCAAATTAAAAATTCAAGAGCCTATCATCAAGTTAATTGATGTGGCTACAATTTATTAGAAGGACTTACTTCAGATTCCTTTATTTCTGACCTAAAAACTCGTTCTAAGGTCAGGATTCTGTATATGATCAAACATAAGGAATTTTCTTGGTTCAACCTGCAACTAGACTCTTCCTAAAACACATATCTAGGATCCTTAGAGCTCTTCTCAGCTTAATCCTGACAAGAAATGAGATTGGGAGTTTCCAAACCCAAGACATGTATCCATATTCAAATTTAGTAGTTGTCCTTGTAATCTTCTTCTTCTTCTTCTTCTTCTCTCTTCTCTTTTGTTCGTGTTGCTCTCCTTTTCTCGAGACGAAAATGAGATATTTATTTTGGTCTTATCCTTTTATTTCTCTTTCTAATCAAAGGGAATTCACTCCTCTTTCCTTTAAGCCACTTGTCTCTTCCACAATTTTCATCCTTATTTCATTCTAATATCTTTCTTTTATTATTCTTTGGTCCTTCAACTCTTCTACTATTTGCAAATCAATTTATGTTATTTTTACAATAGCCTCAAATCTTCTTTATTATTTGTAATTTAACTTATGCATATTCCTACTTTTGTTTTTATCTTTATTTTATTCGAGATAAATATACCTTTCGTTTATTATACACAAAACATGTTATAAAAGCATTAGGGTATAATTTGAGGTGTTCTGATATCTTGGAGAGTAATTTCGGAGATATCACTATGTACCTTGAGGAACTAGGTCCACCTTTTGGAAAATAGGTTTGGCGAGAAACATGTCTTCCACTTTGCAGCTTCTTCCTTGGAGAAGTGAGATTGTCATGGGAAAAGATTTTACCCTTTGGAGGAGTAATCCTATCCTCTTGTAGAAACCTTCTTTTTCTTAGAGGAACAACTCTATCCCCAGATCCACCCCTTGGAACAATAACTTTCCTTCCAGCTTTGTCATTTAGAGGAGTGAACTTACCCTTTGGAGAAAAAGTTCTCTTTCTTTAGGAACACATTTCTAAACACTGTCTCAATCTCCTTGGAAGCGTGAACACCACAGTGGAGAGGTGGTCATTTCTGCACCCTTTTCTCTAAGAGGAACAAATTCAACTTTTGGGGAATTCGTCTTGCCTTTTGGTGAAAATTTCATTTCCTTGGAGAATTGGTTATACTGATCTATTCTCTGCTCTATCCCCTTCACCGAATTTCTTCTTGATGGAGGATCTGCAGCCCATTCCTTTTTTAACTTATCAACACGAACCGGACAATATTTAGGACATTCGCTCTTAGAGAGTTTTCACGCCTTCTTGGATTATATCAATGCTCTTAGGTCGAAAGTGGCGGTGTTGATTATTTGGTGGGAAAGATCCTCGTCGATTATATAACACTCATTTTTATCGGGAACTTGAGTATCCTTTGTTGATCATCTTGCATATTTATAAGAAACAACATGCATTAGTAGTATGGTTCCATGAATTGTGGTACTTACAATAAGTCTTTCCCCTTTGTTCATCCTTGTTGGGGATCCAATGGTCTTTAAGGAAGGTAATGAATTTTTCTTTCACCAGGAAATTGAATAGTTCCTCTATTTTTGCTACCTCAAAAGTGTATTGGACCTGTGTACCAACAATTTGTGTCTTCTTCCACAAATTAGATGTCTTTTCTACCAACAGAGGACAAGTGAATGTCCTTGAAATAGATAGATCTGCCACTGCCACCTCTTGGTTCACCTCTTAGTAATAGGTTCTCATAGACTTCTTCCTCTGGTAGCTTTCTTCCTTAAGCAACTTCTCATATTCTATCACCTTAGCTGCAAGTTCATAAAAATCTCTAAATTTCATACCTTGGAATTTTTTTCCTCAACTCAATGTCCAGACCTCTTTGAGCTATTTTCACATACTCTGTCTCTGGAAGATGGATCTTACACCTGTTTCTCATATTCTTGAATTTGGAGATGAACAAATCAATGGTCTCCCTATTTCTTTGCGTCACTTTAGACAGTTCACGCAATGCACGCCAGGACATGGCGAGTGTGGGCGCATTTCCATCTCTTGCCAACTTTGAGTGGAGTTTCTCGGTAATGTTGTATACCACGTGAATGCTGCCCCTGTCAAAGAGTTAGGAAACAATCTAAGCTTGAAATGATAGAAATTCTCATATTTGGTCAACTCCCCACATTGCACAGTGAATCTAGCAATATGCTCCAAGCTGGATTGACCATATTCTCCAAAGAACAAGGAGAAATCAAGGATCCTATACCTCCTTAGGTAGGGGTTCTCCCTATCTATCATTTCTAGATGAGGTTTGTAGAACTCTGGGCGACTAATTTGCTTGAGACCTCGCCCATATAACTCCCGCATTACCTCTTCTGATTGCTCCTAAATCTGGTATTGGGGCTAGTTGCCCAAAAGGCTGTTGATGAACTTGTTGAGCCTGTTGAGGAACTTATTGCGTGACGCCCCTAACTCGGCACACGATGTCAAGCGAGGGTGTTATTTTTATTTTTATTTTGTTTACTATAAACTTATAAACTTTAAGCTTGTTCATTCATATAAAGTTAAACACACCTGTAGATCATTCCTATAGCAAAATGATTACAAAATATATATACAAGCTCCATAAACGGAAGTGTTCAACATTTATAATATTTTACATCAAGTTTTTACAAAATAAAACAAAATTATATATACAAAATGTAATCAAAAGGTCTTCCAATGGGCACCTAGTGATGTGTGGCCTTTCACTCGTCGACGTAGATCACCCCGTCCTCCCATTCTTTCGTACCTGGCCACCTGACAACACCCGTGCTGCTTTTAATACGCTTTAGTGGGAATAAATATATATAGGAAGACCCAGAAGACCGAATCATCACACTTCTATACACATGCATATACTTATGGAAAATATAACATTTACATATATTTATCCATTTTTCATATCTACTTTTTCATAACATGTTTCATTCTTATCATATTTCTTATACTTTTTATGTCATCTTTCAATTTACTTCTTGTTCTTGTAACTGTATACTATCATCGCATAGCAGTGTTATGCTTCTCATATCATATCATATGCTTTACATATACTTATCATTTTCTTTTATTTTTCATGCCTGCAAAACCTTGAGCCGATACGGAAATAACTCAGAGGCCCGAAGGTACTATCACCCGCACGAGATGGCTGATCTCTATCTGTATGACCCAAACGGGGTCACTATAATGATCCAAACGAGATCTATGTCATCGACCCAAACGGGGCCTTAATATCTGTAAACTGTATGTTACAGCAACTATATCCCTATAGACATACCTATCCATCCAACTACCCGGTCTTAAGCAGGCAATCATTTTTATTATGTTTTCTTAACAATCTTTCGTATTGTAGCATATCTCATATATAATAATACCGATACTGCATTTAATACTTACGAGATATTCATTTTCAAATAATCTTTTATAAACATGTAAATCGTATTCTTTCATATAACACAATTATATATGTATTATCTTTAACTTTCATAACACATGTTATTATAATCATATTACTATGATGCATTATTTAATATAACAATACATTTATTAACCATTATACAATTTTAGTTTTGATAACCACCCCGCTCCTCAAAGTTCTAGTAGCTCCTAAGTCCATTTTCTGAATTCTACTTTCTTCATGAAAGTTATTCTCCCGATGTCTAGTTTGTACAAATCAATCACCTCATTTGGACCAAGATAACTCGGTTACATTTAAACAACCGAAATTACTCCAGCTCATCGGACCGTTTTGGAGACAGATTTCATGACCAAATCACTCCCTTACTTTGATCAATTTATAGGTCCAATGGGGTCCAAATTTGGATATAATTATTTCAAGAAGATTTGTTCTCTAAAGTTTAATTCCAAAATTTGAATAATTCCAATTTGGATGAGCTTAAACTCAACTTATGGCCTAAATACCAAAACTCCATCTCAAATCCAAAACTCAGATCGTAGACTACTGTAACAAATCAATTCAAACAAAGTTCTTCACTGGATGAATTTTCTGGTACCCTCGGGGTCCAAATTTGTATACACCTATTTCAGTGGAGATTTGTTCTTTCTAAGTCTAGTTTTCCCATAAATTTGAATCACTCACTCGATGAGTGACGACCAAGTTATGACCAAACAAAACACGGGGTCAAAAAACTAGACAACATCTCCCTTAATACCCAACATTTTCTCTATACAAATCTTTCCTCTATTGAGGACCACAACCAAACCAACAAGGATTCTTCATAAACAAAGAGGTATTCCAAACCTCCAACAAGTATCCATTAAAAAAAATCCATAGAAACAAGTCCATACAAATCTCATACAAGTTCTATACTATAATCCATAGAAAACCATACAAATCCATACATATCTTTTATCATTTAGTTTTTTATCCCAACTCCACTCTCATCAAACTGCTAGAGAGAAATTCCCAACAAAACCTTAGAAAGACGTAAATGCCAAACAAAGTTGAATCCTGCATCCAAGTGGGCTCTCAGATGAGATAACCTTAAAACATTTATCCCCATACAAAGTTCCTTACACACCCCCTGCTTTCTTCTCCCTTTCTCCTTTCTTTCTTCTCTCTTTCTCTCTCTACGGTCGTTTCTCCCCCAAAATAAGACCAAATTCTGGTCTTAAATCAAATATCTCTCTTAGACATGTTTGGCTCCCAAACTCATTTTTAAGTTAAGTTCATTTTATTTACTTAGTCCTTAGTGTTCTTCTCTTTTTGCAAATCAAGTTAGCACTTTCTTTATTTTAACCCATAACCTTCTTATCTTATGACTTCGATGTCCCTTTTGTAAGTAAAATTACATATTTACCCTTGTTTTGTCTCTATACAAATTCGGTTTCTCATTTTTTTTCATGTTTTTATTCCGAAAAAATATACATTTACTTTTATTATACCCAAAACATGGTATAAATTTGTTAGAGTATAATTTGGGGTATTACAATAGTTTATACATAAGAAGACTAATAAGAAATGTAAATGCTACTTAAATCTCGATTTAGAAGAGAGGAACTTAAGGACTAAAGGAAATAAATGAAAAACTTAACCCAAACTGGGTTTTTGGAGCCAAATACGGCCTAGAGAGTAGAGATTCTTTGACTTAAGACCAAATTCTGGTCCTACTTGGGGAGAGCAACCCAGAGAGAGAAAGAGAGAAGAAGAAGAGAAGAAGGAAAAGGAGAAGGGGCAATAATATTTGGGTTTATGCGAACTTTGTATGATACATGTTTTCGTGGCCAGATTAATCACTCTACAAGGATTTCTTTGTTCAAGATTCGATCTTTCAGGCTTATTTTTGCGAATTCCTCTCCTAACCCCCTTGGATTCAAGTGAGAGTCAATGATGTACCAAAATGATATAAGATATGTACGGATTTGTATGGTTTTCTATGGATTTATAAGATGATAACTTGTATGAGATTTGTAATGTGACTGCTCAGATGGATTTTTATTTCAAAAATAGTTATTTCTCGACTTTATTATACCAAATACGATATAAACTGCTGCATAATTCGTAGATACATATCGGGTTCTCAAAACTTCGTCGTCCTCTCTAAATGTCATTTACTCATGTAGGTGACAGATGACACCCTTCAAGCCTTTAACAAAGAAAGCCTCTTCATATGCCGTCATTATGACTGGGATTAAGTATGAGCAAAAATCCTCCGAGGCTATAGTTTAGCCGTATTAGGTCTTTTCCTGAGCGCACGCTTTCAGAAGATTCACCCCTCTCTCCTATGATGAGGAAGGCATCTAACCTTCCGTCAAGATAAAGTGCAGCAATGAAATTTTAATACTTCTCAGAAAGATCGTAATGTCGTTAGAAAATTGTTTTTCAGGCTTAGAAGCAACTTCCCGCCTTGGTCAGCTCTTTCTAAGGTTCCAGTTGGATCAGATTGTTACTTCATTTCTTCCATAAAGATAGTCATAATCACTCACTGGTTCTTTAATTCTTGCATGAGAGCCTAAAATTCATTAGAATTAATAAAGAAAGATTGTAAGTGGCCATCCACATTACTTGCACATCTTCCTTCTTACAACTTGTTCAATTGGGTTATATTGATGATTCTCAGAATACACTAAAGACCATCAAGTTTTCTATTTGTTCCACTAAGGTTTAACTCTTCATTCCACTATTGGTCATAATACTTATCTGAAAGTCTGTAGATTTCACATGTAATAAGGGTTTTATTCTCATCTTGCATGTATTCTTATTAAAACAACATAACTGTGAATATGTGAAACTATATATATAAATATATAAAATGTATCGATGTTCCATAATATTATGTGTCCCATCTACAAGTATAAAAATATGTTTAAGGATTTTCTCTATAACATACAAAAAGCATGTAATCTATTAACGACGTAGAATATAGGAATTATAAAGATTTCCAAACTGAAATTGTGTCGAAATATAACCCCACGCCAGTTTAAAAATTGATTCTCATTTCCTTTAACAATTTCCTAGAATATGTCGAAAATACTAAAAATTCGTGTATAATCAAAGCTAAGTATAAAACTATACGACAATGAAAAGAGAAATAAATTTCATCAGACTAGATTAAAATAAAAATACCAAGCCAGAAAGCTTGAAGTAATGTATGTTTGTAAAGAAATATAAAACTACGCTTAGGAAATTTAAAAAGACAGCCGTTGAAATTGTAAAAAGAATTAAGAGAAATGAGGAAATGCTTTGTTTTTAGTTTTGATTGACGGCTCCTTTCACTGTGGGCTTCCTCGACGCCGAAATTTTCCTTATAAACATTCCTAAAT